>JAPQRN010000014.1:7316145-7332372 GCA_037367275.1 Coranthus polyacanthus
GCGCATGTGCATGTGCGTGTGTGCGACTCACCTGCCAAATACCATCTGTCTTTTCACATGTTTAGGACTTAATGGTTCATGAAAGTCAAACTTTATGGATTTCTGGACATAAATCAATAATATTATTTGTCCCTAAAGGGCAGTTGAAATACAGTATAAAATAAAACACACAGACACATTATAGAAATAAAAAAAAAAAAACAGAAATGGATAATAAAAAAATGACATTTACCATCATATACAATCCAGACCAGACAAGTGTTTCAACAGCTATACTTTTTAGGCTTTCTGCTTTAACACAGTCAATTTGAAAACAATTTATGGACACTACATTAAAATGCCAAGTCTCCGTTTTGATTTAAATGGTTTTACATCAGTATAGGAGACAGAGGCCTTTAACACACACAAATTATTTCATTTATTTATTATATTAAACCTGGCTAAGGTCAGTCATCCAAACTCACAACATATTAAAATCATAGGTTTAGTGCATGGTGCATATGTGTATTGTATTTTCAAATGAGGAATCAGTGTATAATCTGATTGAAATCTATATACTACACTTTAGGAATCACTTGATGATCCAGCCTGGTCTAAGCTGTCACATCAAAATGTAAGGTGTATTGCCACTGATGGATTGAGTAACAGGCATCTGGTAAAAACAGATTTATTTGTTGAGTAACTTTATGCGTGTGGAAATAACAAAGATATGTCTTTGTGGAATGTCTTGCACATGAATAATCACAAAGAGCCAAATAAGCGGCTGCAGTTTATAGCTTAATCAGGCATGACATTTATGTGATTAGCTAATATTGTACTGCCTTTTCCCCTTAAGGTCCTTTTAGGTCACTGGATCATGTGCCTGATATCCCTGTTAGGCCTATATTTGGATTTTTTTTATGGATGGGTTATTAGAAACAACTTTTTGCAATTATTTGTATGACTCTGAATTATTTTACCTGCTCAGTGCCCTATATTATAAGCAATACAGTCGTTTATTATCAGTTTTTGGCAGATGATCACTTTTTGGCATGACACTGGAAATAAAAAATAGCATTTGTGTTTCGGGTCCTGGGTCATGGCTTACTGCCATCTGATTAATGTATGTAAACTTACCACTGTAGGAACACTGGATACATCGCCCTTGAGACGAGCAGCGTGTGTGCAATACTACTAACAAATAGCACTACACCTCTGATTAAAGTGCACCAATGTGCAACATGACATACAAAAATCCATTCATAGCCTCTCAAGAAAAGCAACTACATGCATCCTTCACCATGATGCTCTTACATTCATCAATAGATATATGGTAAATGTGTCTGAGTTTTATATGTTTATGCATGTTTTTCCATGCCCAAGGTGCATAGCAGGAAAATGCATTTTTATCCAGATCCTTCAAAACCTGGGTTAGGCCTCCATTATGCACAAGCAATGAAATAACTACACAGGCTGTTGTTGATACAGAAATTGTATAGTCCTTAGTTTTTCAGATTGTCTCCTTTGCATGATAATACAAAGAGTTATTTGTGAGAAAATGAAAACCAGTTCAGTGCAGTGGAGTTGAAATGGAGGCACTTCACTAAGTGTATGTCAGTTATGGGTTTGACTTCGAGGCAGTTATAGGTTTGTCTTTGGGCTTTTACACAGACAAACCACAGGCTACGTTGCTCAGGGTGCCTTCCCTCCTGCCAATGTGCGTTTCATTTGAGGGTTTATGTGTTTGCGAGAAGCAGCGGGAGCGGCCGTGTCACACTTGGCTCAGCTCAGCGTGAGCGAAGGGCCACTCAGCCCTAAAGTGCTCTCCCGACCACACTAATGCACTCAATATATTTTTAGACAGTGCGGCTTTTTCGAAAAGCTCCTCTCTGATGTATAACGAGGGCCCGGTCAGGCAAATATTTAGATTTGGACCCACATGATACCCAATCGCTGCAAACATCCACTGTTTTAACCATGGTGAGAGCCTGATAAACACTCACCCAGTCAAAGGAAGCTTTCCTTCCACATTAACCAGATAGTATTCACTCATTTCAGAACCACTGCAGGTGACCATAGAGTGTATAAAAGAAGTGGAAGTAGCCACTGTGACGTCACCCATTGGTTTATGGATTACAGTTCTGTAGCCTCAAGTCTGGCATTTTGTCCATCATCATTGTGGCTGTTTGGAGCCAGAAGTGACCATACTTGGTCAAGAGGGTGGAGCTGGGGAAGAGGAAGGGGCGAAACTCACCAAGCTAACACTAATGCTAGCTTACTGACACTGTGACTGTGTGACAAATAAAGTGAATGAGAACAGAATGACTCCCGGAAAAAAAATTGGAGGTCTATTGGAGACCGGCTTTTAGTGATCACACCAAATGATTTCATCCACTTGCTAGAGAACATACAGTACACTTATGGTTCATAATGCGAACTTCACATAATGTATAAACGCATGAATTAACAGGCAGCTGGCTAAAGCAGGCTAACTGACTGACACTATAATGCAATACCAAAATGAATGCTAACATTAGCTCATGTAGCTAAGTTACGCTAACAGGTCGCGTATTGTAATTAAGTACTGGTAAACTTCATGAAACATGTGCGTAACAAAATCCTTTTGCTGTGTAGTTCTCTTTTTAGCACAACTACAATAGAGCTGTTAGCAAAATAGGTTTTATTCAATAAACAGAAGCTCAGAAAGTCTCCAACTCGGCAGGCGATCGAACTGTCAGTCACACCAGTCAATCAAAGCCCAGCCCTTCTATTAGCAGAGCAATAATTTACAGTAGGCTTATTAGAGGATTCAAATAAATGATTCCTGGAAAAAAATGTATCTCTAGACAGAAGTTGCCATTTTAGATCTACTGGCTGTCAGTTGTATTGCATTTTAAGATTGGCTTCAGTGTCAAGCCGTGGTTCTTGCCCCTTGCAGGTGACATGATACGGCTTCCCATTTTAATAGTAGTGTCATTACATAGCGACAATGACTGCTGTCTCCTGATGTACGACCAAACAGCTCAGTACCTCACATAAACACAGATTTTTCCTGGAGTGACAGGACAGAGTCAGGCGGGTCCAGCTCTATAACAAAGACGGTGTAAATGTGTTAGTGAGTTATCGGCTCCAGCAGAACTATGCAAGGCTTCCAGACAGGCCTGCGTTGATGTGAAAGTGTTGCCCCCTCCTCAGTGACCCCGGAGCAAGGAGTGGGGGATGGAGGGCCAGGCGGGGCACGCCAAAGGCTCAGGGTGTGATGGTTATCTCTGGGGTAGAGTTACAGCGAGCTGGAAGGGGCGTTGGGCATCAAGAGTCGCCCCTCTCGCCCTCTTGTCTGTACACAGAAGGAGCCACTGTTCCTCTAAGGGTCCCTGGTTTCTGCTTATGCATCCCCCTCCCATCACACCCATGCACCCTACCCCCCCCATACCACCTCCCATCTCACCTCCTCACCACACAGCCACAGTCAGCTCCAGGGAGAAGAGGAATCTGCACCAACTGCTGCCTCCAATCGAGTCACCCAGCGCCGCCTGTCTCGCACACAGACACGCACTCAGACAAATACACCAGACACCTTTGTCCATTTGACTCAGACACTGATTGTCTTACAAGTCAAGCTGACTTGTATTCAAACCTAAAATAATATTTCCTTGAAATTTAATGTATTTTTTTTAAACTAGTGCAAATATTTCAATGGCCTAGAAATAAGGTCTTATCAAGTGAAACCCTCCAGTATAAACAGATTATAATCAACATTTCATAACAAGGTACTCATATTCACTATGAATTAGTTGCTTATCACCATACATAGCAGTAACATATTGGTTCTTTATTAGTCAATATAAAAAAAAAATAATGCCTTATTCTGCATAACCAAAATTGATTCCCCACTCTATAGTAAGGTCTTGCTCATAACTAATTTACTAGTAAACTACTAGAATAGGAAACACACTATATTATGTGTCAGAAAGACATAATTTACAGTTATGTAGACACTATTAACACTAGTAGTTTTGTGTTTTGTTACATGAGAGTAGACCATATTTATTAAGTGCTGTTAAGGCAGAATGATGACTGTGGTACTACAAAATATCCTCCTGTTTACAACAGCATAGGCGATTTCCACACACTCCAAAAACAACATGCTGTATATGCACGGAATTAGAGGACACAAAATCCTGTTAATAGTGTTAAAATACTGTTGTGTTTAAGCTGTGACAATGCCATGGGTAAGGTTTGTTTAGGTTTAGGTGCAAAAAACAATATAGTTAGAGTTAGGAAAATAGTTCATCAAAAGGACTAAAATAAGACAGAAAAAGAAACAAAAAATTTACTTAACCCTCAGGACACCCTATAAAAAAATCACACTTTTCCCCTTAAGGCCCTTTTAGGTCACTGGATCCTATTTAAAAATATCAGTGATCCAGATATCATAATCATAAACTGCCAAAATGAGAGCAAAAATACAATTGAAAATCCCTAAAAGGGTCGCAAGAGGACCTGAGGGTTATGTTTGAAATGGGACATGAACACTGGTGTCCCGTGTGTAAGTTGTTGAAGTTTATTGTTCCCTCATATCCGTTCCCAACCACCTCCTTCTAAGGATTGTTCCTATTTAACAATGTCAGTTAGCCTACGTCACGTTTGCTTTCTTCTTGGACTTATTCACAGGACCACAAGAGGTCACCACACCACTGAAAAAGGTACGTAAACATGGGTTGCCTTAAACCTTTTTGCGAATCGACACATTTTGTCATTTTCATGGCGAGATCAGTCTGTGTACTACCACCTTAGAGGCCTTTACGGAGCAAAGCATAAAGATCATAATTCATGTACAATCACTTCCTCAGCATTTCTAAATAGTCGAGATTATTGAAGAGAAACAGTAAGTTAATAAGTAGTTAATAAACAGCTATTTAATGGTCAATATGTATACATTAACATAAGTGTTACCCAATGTTTTTGTAGACAGTTGATCATGTAACTTAGTGCAATGTAAAATGGTCCCCCAGGTGCGTTTCCATCCACTTTTCATTTGTGCACAAAAAAAAGCAACCCTGAGTGGAAACGCAGACGATTGGAAAAAACCTTGACTTGTCGCAAAACATTTTACACTTGGAAGGGGTAGAAAAGTTGGTGTGTTGATAAAACGTTAATATGAATAAGTGCAATGGGAACAGATTTAGCTAATAATTATGCACATTGAACCAATAAAGAGACATTCACTGATTAATACTAGAAACAAGCATGCATACCATATTAGATGGGAAACAGCAATGAAACATCACCATGCACAAAGACAGACAACACACATAAATTCACATTTCCTTTTGCTGATTTTCTGAAAGTTCAGTTAAATTTTGCAATACACTTGGATGGAAACCCGACTAGTGATAAACCCACAGAGAATTTTCACACAATTCTGCAGGCTTTCACAGTTGAAGCAGCTCACAATTTTGTTTCTTTCTTACCACTCATATCAACATGTTGTGTTTACAAATTTTTTTTCCGCTGTCGCCAAGATGCCAAAAAAAAAGAGACAATTCCAGCTTTAAGATCTTAAGATGAAAGCCTCATGTTTTTCCTATCAAACCGTACTTTATTCTCCCCTTGCTGTAATGAATGACTCTGACAGAAGTTTGTGGTTTACAATAGTACTAGTGTTGTTTGAGGGCTGAATACCAGACCACAGGGTTTGTTAGGATGTGTGTTTGTTGCAGTGCAGGCTCTCAGACGGAGCAGGCCAGGGCCTGTCCGGATGGCCAGTAGTCAACGGCGTCATCCTCATCCTGAGAACACCGCATTATCTCCTCTGCCATCACGGCCCTCCTCAAAGAAAACTGCTATATGCTGGAAGAAGGGGGAGGGTTTCCAGTCAAGATGTGGATAAGAAGAAGACATGTTCAGGAACTTCACAGTCACACAAAGACTTTCAACCTCACCCTTAAACTCTGTCTACTTTTACTCTTTTCATGAAATATCTTGTGATGAAAGTGTTAAACTAGAACTTTTGGATGTAGCCACTTTCTGACTTAAAGTTCTTTACAGAATTCCTTTATCCCAAAACACGCACGAAATTGTTGCTTTCAGATAAAGGTGACCTTTAGCTGCAGTGCTGCTCGGTTTGAACTCGCTGAATGCTGAGCACCAGTGGGCAGCGAAGACACCTATGTTTAAACTCCACACACTGCATGAGTCTAAAGATCGCTTCAAAGTTGGAAAGAGAGTGGAGTGATTAGTGGCTGAATGCTCACATCACAAGACACCTATGCAAAACCATATGAGGTTCTGAAAGGGTTAGTATGTTATTTTGGACCCAAACCGACAAACAAATGAACAAATTTCATAAAGCAAAGTAGTCCTTAATGGTCAACTCTGCTTCATCATCAGGGTGTTAAGGCTCAACAAGATTTTAAAACAGGAAGTGGTAAGTTGCACTGTTTTAACCCATAAAACACAGATTTTTATGTATTTTTCAGATTTTTATGTGTATCCTCACCAGTATTGATGTGTTCCATCATGATTAAGCCATATAATTCTGTTAACAGCTTAAAGAACATGTTTCAGTGTTTAGTATCACTTTTAATGAGAACGCAAAGCAAATTTAAGAGGTGGTACGACCGCATAAAAAGTCATACGCACCAGGTGTTGTGTTGAGTGAGTGACGAAAGGTTGAAAATTACACACTTCAGATGTCACTGCTATGCCTGTACATCATTTAAACGTAAAGTGAATACTAATAACGCGTTTTTTGTGCCTAAACCAATCAAAAGTTAACCATGTCATTGTCACTGCCTAAATGCAACTTTTGTACATTTTAATATTATCTATCTTGATGCTAAGCTAAGATGAGCTGCTGGATGTAGCATTGTATTTAGCTTACAAATGGTGGTATCCATCTTCTTATGCTATACACTTTTTTACATTGACATTTTTCTTTTCTCCTGCTTTTAAATGTTCAAAATGTAAGATTTGTACATGCTTGTGCGCTTACGTGATTTGTTGACATTAGTTGACTGTATTTCTAAGCTAATGGTAGCTAGCATTGTACACTGTTGCAGCAGTAGAGGAGCAGAAGAGACACTGGGCTTTTCCCAATACCTTCTTTTTCACCTGCTTGCGTCCTTGACTTCTCAATGTGACCCAGAAATTGATCTCGGCACACCGTGTTGAAGGATGTCTCAATTCCCTAAAATGCACATTGAGGATCAAGGACTGAGGAGGCTGACCGGAGGAGCTTTTAACTTTTAACTTTAAGCTCAAAGCTTTGCAGAAGTCTTTTCATCGATTGGATCCCTGACATATAAAAGGAGGCATGACGCCCGTTTGGATTATATGAACCACAGCAGGAGCAGGACTTTAGAAATGAAAGTTTTCCTCAATCTGAAGTCGTATCAGTTATTTAAAATGATCAAATGCGTCATCAAACTTGTGTGTGTTAAATCAAAAAAAATGTATGACATCCTTACATCGCCTACTGACACATTATGCCACATTATGAATTGAATTAATAGTTAATGATAAGTTTACATAAACACTCATCTGACAGATCATAAAATACAGCTTTACATGTAACTAAATAACACACAGATGATGCAGCTGTTACACACGTCATATATGACCAACGTCTATTTAAAATGACAACTCAGAGGAAAGGATGTCTCATTTTATTTCAGGTTTACAAAGTAATATATGAGTAATATATACAAACAAAATTTCAAAACTTCATGTTCATTACAATTAGCTCCTTTTTGCAACAATTACAGTTTTAACTCACTATGTTACGTCACTGAACATTGACAAGTGACCAAATGAAACAGGCTGTTGCACAGAGTACAATTACAGATATTTAGGAATTTGAACATTGTTGGAAACCTTTGATATAATAAGTACACAAGTCAACAAAAATGTGTAACAGTTTGTAGATACATTGTATTTTAATGTAGAAATGTTACATTTCATACCTTTAACTAAAATCCTGATCCCCAACACAAAACCTACTCACTGCAGGAAAGTGAAACAGACAAATCTCTCTCCTTCTCCCACACACACACGCACACACACACACACACACACACACACACACACACACACACACACACACACACACACACACAAACACAGACACACACATATACACACTGTATGGTGCTGTGACCCATAAACCAGAACTTGTGACCAGAAGCCAGTGATCTAATGAAGCCTGTGCTGCCTGACTGCTCTCAAAGTGACTGGAGGTGGCGTACAGGGCAATCATCCCACCGCTGACCCACATTTCATTTCATATAATAACATTTACACCGATGACATTTACAGCAGCCTGTTCACATCAACAAGCAATCCACTTTTAGCTCCTGAATGATCCTGCTTCCACTTGCTTCGTAGTTAAAGTTAAAAAGCATTAATCACTCACTGCGCTGGCTCTCATTAAGAAATAATGCACTGGAGAAAAGAGGTGTTGAGTGTGTGCCAGAGGGCTGTCGTATTAACAGAGAAATATGGCTGACAAATAATCGTCATATCCAGACTGTGACTCAGGAAGTAGACAAGCCTGATAATGTAGCCAGAATTTGTACTGGCAGCGATACAGGGAGTGTGTATAAATCTAATCTGTCCCAGTGCAGCCAATGGTTAACCAGGCCATTGTCCAGTGATAGCCTTCAGATAGACCAGGCTTGCAGGAAGCTGATTAGATACACTAAAAGTAGATACAGAACCAGGCCAGCGCTCTCTGGCACCAAACTGCAATTAGGCGCTCAATTATCATATTAAAAACACAAGGAAGGAATGTGCCCCGTATGTCTATTTTCAGCTCTCAACGTGCAGCTCCAGTGTCTGCTGGATACTAAAAGGCCCAGCTGTATGACTTTTGCCTTAAAACAATCTCAAACTTTATATGGCATGGGAAAAAAGGCAAGATGCTCATATTTACGGACTTCAAGTTACAAGTACAAAAAAGGTGGGCTGCAGCAACTTCTCTCATTACTGTTCATTGTGCGCAAGCTGGTGAGTTATTTGATCCATCAGTAAGTAAGAAAAAAGATGCCCTGTCATTCTCTAAAGCTCAGGATTCGTGAAATAGTTATCACATACAGTGATATTAATAGTTTTATGATTATGTGCAGGGTTGGGACGCAACAAAGTACAAATGCTTTGTTGTGACGTAAATTATGTAAAAGAAGATGAAAACAACATAGAAGACATAACAAGATGAAAGCAATGTAAAAGATGTAGGATGACAAAAACAAAGTCAAAAAATGTAAGATGATTAAAAAACAAAGTAAAAGATGTAACAAGACGAACGCAATGTAAAAGACAAAACAGACATGCAAGGGAAACTGTCCCATGGAGAAAATGTGTCCTAATTTTTTTTTTTTTTCCTGACATTGAAAATTCATCTGTTGGACATTGGAGCAAAGTTAACTTTCATTTTATTTAAAGTCAGATAATAGTCTTCACATTACATAAATAGACATAACAATAAGGTTAAGTTAACTTTATACGCAAACAAAAAAGGTAGAAATGGGCTATTTTTTTAGTACATTTCAGAGCCTGTATTGTTTGATATTTACTACAGTAGAGAAGGTGAATCAGTACTACTTTAACCAGTATCTGTACCTCTTCTAGAGTAAAGAATGTGTGCTTTTGCCATCTCTGATTATGGTTACAATGCACGTGTGGTTTAGTTATCAAATGATGTAGATGTTTGCATTTGATTATATGGTATTTTTTACAGCAGTAGTGATGCAATGAGAAAACTGTCTTGGCTTCACAGGATGCTAGAAAAAGGGTGTGGTAATGTGTGTGTGTGTGTGTTTCACTGCAGTTTCTGCATTCAAGAGGGAATTCAACAAAGTGCTTGTCAGATTGCAATAACAGCTGTTATGACTTTCCAAAACAGATAATTTGACAACCAACTCCACTTTATGCATGTGTACAGAAGTTTTAAAATGAGACTGAGCTCTAACTTTTTCTGCAGAACAAAATGAATGCTTGAAGCGACTGTCTAAAAGTGTGCACCATTAAGCATAACACAAGAGAATCTAAGTCATTGTAGTCTATTCATGAAATAAACATCATGCAACAAGTATTTGCTGCTCCTTTCAGTGAGGAGTATATATGTACACTATAGGTACACTTATTTGACATGTTTGGAGAGACTGTTATGAGGTCTATCCTGCCTGAGCCTCTGTAACATAGGTTTTTTATATTAATACACTGAACATCTTAAAGTCCCCTTGGAACCTCAAGGAAGCTGATTTTGTCAAATGTAACCAAAAAAATATTGGATTTATAGCAGATTGTACGCGATATGTCAATGCAATTTCCTATTATTTTTGCAACCAAATGCATTGTATTTTAATTTAATTTGAATCAGTACAAAAAAGGGATTCAAAATATGTTTAAAAATCTCTCAGAATCTAAAGAATGCATTGTTACTGAGAAGTTGTGTTTCTGCTGTCCTTTCAACAGTAAAAGGCTGTCAATTCTTGAGATTGCAGATTGCAACTACTTGAGACTAAGTAAATACTGACTAAATATAATTATGTGTTTGTAGGGTTTTAGCGGACTCTAAAGATTTTAATAGGATCCAGTTGTACCCTTCTGCACGTGCATATGTTACCCCTTATTTTAAGTGTGTCACCGATGTCCTTTGGGACCTGACCCATCCCTGTTGCCGGTCTTGTTAGGAGCCCTACCTTCACCCTCTGTGGCAGTCTTATTAAGAGCTCTCCCCCCCTCTTCCCTTTCCCCATCCCCAGGGCCTCTGCACTATCCCTGCGCTTTGACCTGGCATGCCACTTTTCTGCCTCATCTCCGTTCCTATCGCTCTCCTCTCTGTCAGATGGGGTCAAAGGTCAGCAGTCACTGGGATATTAGCCCTGAACACAGTGAGGAGAGGAGGCAGTGTATCGTACAAGGAGAAACAACCTTGGTTGGAAATTGAAGCTGACGTGCAAGTATCTACAGCATATTTTTTTCCTGCCACATTCCAAAATGCAAAATTGAGGCTTTAAAGCGGTAGTCAAAAAAACAATGGGTGACATCAAAGTGGATATGTACATTTGTTTTATATAGTGGAAGGCTCCTATTTACTCCATTCGAAAAAGCCTGTTCTATTTAATGAAGTCCACTGGTCATCCTTTTGTAAGAACATCCCCCAGTTAATAAGATTTTAGGGCTAATAAAAGGCTTGACTGACATTCAGAACTTCTGTTTATTGAACAAAACATTTTATTCTGCTGTAGTTGTGTTAAGAAGTTGCTCAAACAAAACGGCCAAAGGATTTTCACGCAAATATTTGAAGAAGTTGGACTGTTACCATAACTTAGCTGCATTAGATAAAGTTAGCATTAACTTTATCTTTGCTAATTAAATTTACCATTTAGTAGCAGCTGAAAGAAGCTGACATTAATTTAACATTTAAAATAAAATGTTGTACGTATTTAGCAGTGCTCACTTGGTGTTTTCAGCGAGTTAGCAGTAGCATTAGCTTGGCTCCTTTCTCCCATCACCAAAGACGGTCACTTCTGGCTCCAAAAAAGCATTTTGACGATGGCTAAAAAGGAAACTTGAGGCTTCTAAATGGTAGTCCCCAAACAAATGGGTGACGTCAAGGTGGTTATGCCCACTTCTTTTATGCAGTCTATGGTATCATTGCATCGCATCATCTGCAGAATATATGCTCGCTCATGAGTACAAGAGACACAAAAGAGTCTTAGCTTCTTCGATGTCTGGTGTGTGTTAGTACTTACTGTGTGGCTTAGCCTACTTGGTGGCAGAACAACTTTTCTCTGAATGTGTTCCCCAGATGTCCCTGCGAGGCGAACCGAGGAAGGCGAGGGGAGTGCAA
Source organism: Coranthus polyacanthus (assembly GCA_037367275.1). Classification (NCBI taxonomy): domain Eukaryota; kingdom Metazoa; phylum Chordata; class Actinopteri; order Kurtiformes; family Apogonidae; genus Coranthus; species Coranthus polyacanthus. The sequence goes on from JAPQRN010000014.1 coordinate 7,327,982, forward strand.
ACAGGAAGTGGAAAGCATCACACGGGGCCAGGGAGACATCCTCCCATTCCTCAAACGGGGCTCAGCTAATTGGCTTGGCGGGTTAAAGGCTTTTAGCACACGGAGAGGACCAGAGACCGCCCGATAACACAGACTCAGCAGACACTACAGCGTCATTACTGACAGGCAAGTATGACAGCCGGCCACAGTGCCATTCAAACACTCTCACAGTCGCAGAGCAAACACCAATCATAGCTGTCTAACAGTGAGGCAACGTCAATTATTTTCATGTTTGTTTTAACTGGCTCCGACTCCCCCCAGACAGTTTCCATGTCGGCCCGGGGAGCTATTCTCTTTTCCCTCTTGGTATTTTGTGAGCCATCCAGGGCTCCTAAATTAGACGCCTCAGACTGGTTTTACTGCGGCCTATCATCTCCTCTTGGCACTGTTTCAGACGTCAGGCCTCGCAGCCCCAGCTCTGCCGGGATGAGGCGATGCTTTTGGAGGATTCTCTCTCTCCCTCTGAAACTTCATCATTCTTTTGGTTCAGAAGCCACAGCAGCTGTTTCAGTAGGCACTAAGTCCTGTTCCTGAAATGGACTCACAGGATATGGTCTTCCCACCAAGAAATCTTTTTTCTTCATATGACATATTCATGCAAACCCTTCCTTTGGTATTGTTCCCACATATAATACCCCATCTGTCATGTCTAAGGCTTAAGTGCTAATTTTGAGATGGCAGTGAATGATGAACTGGGGAACTGGCTGGAGAGGAAGACACTTCCATGCAACTGTCACTGTGATTATGACTTATCATAAACAACAACAATACATAACCATCAGTTTAATCAGTTTAGGCACATGCATAAATCTCTCTTGCTTAAATCTCTCCTTGACTTGCATGTTTGAGGTCAAAGTTAGGCGGATTCGGGGAAGCACAGTGTGAGACACAAAGGGAAAGAGGTTGAGAAGACAGAGATAAAGGATGTAGTGGCAGATAATGCTGAGTGAAAGAGTGGAGTTAAAAAGCACAAGGGCATGGAGTTGGAAGGTGCAACAGATAGCAAAAGGAGAACAGGGCAGAGGAGTGCTGATCAGTAAAGAGGCGATGGAGGATCATGAAGGACAGTGAAACCGGATGGCAGCTGCTGTCCGTCTGTGGAAGCTCAATAACACCTCGCTCCAGAGAGCATTTATCTCCAGACCCCCAAACTAGATAAAGGCAGCTGCTACTTTGAGACATGTGCATCTCTGCACACACCGAACCTTCTGCACATGAGTGTTACCAAGCATATACAAAAATCTTATTATTATTATTTTTGTGCAATCTTTATTAAAAGTAAAACAAAAGTTAAAACAAAAATCATTAATAGCCATGTTTGGTTCTTTTCATCACCTTCTCTGCTGTGACTCTGAGAATGCATTTACCATTACAGTATGCGACTTCTGGCTATGATCCACCTCAAACCTCCCAAATTGCATTTAGTCTCTATTACTTCAGGGTGCGAACTACATTCGAACCGCATACAGAGGTGGTCTGGGACGCATATGTCCACATTCTTCTAGCAGTCTGAACATGAATGCGTCCTGGGACAGATTGAAAGACTGCCTATTCAGCTGATGCAAGTGAAAGTCAGTGTGCTAACTGTGTCATATTAAAGTGTTTGAATGAGGCTTTGCTTTTGTGGGAAGTCAGTTATTTTTGCATGCATTTATATTTTTCTCTATTTTCATCATCATCATCATCATCATCATTTAAGTGTGACATTGGTTATTGATTGATTATTGGTGTATCTGTTTATGCATGAAGGTGATTCAACACTAATTCACTTTATGAAAATTCAAATGGATCAGTTCATAGCGGTGGTGATCAACTGAACACTTGTTTAAGGCCTGAATAGATTCACACCAGCTAATTTTTCAGAAACAGTGATGGATTGAATGTCATCTGGAGCTCTCACATAAAGCATTAACTTTGGGTTGTCTATGTGTCATGTCCAGGTCAAAGACATACATCAAGCAAACTGTATTTGATCCGTATGATGTTAACGTTGCATCAGCTCCTCACTATCCCGACAGTTGAGCTGTTTGGTGATGTTGCCCCACACGCTGTCTTTCAGTTAATTGCCTTTATCATTTTTGTGTCCTTTTTCATACAAAACAGGGTGGCTAGAAATCAACAGGTCCACCATTGACATCCATTCTGCACAGTGTGATTGGTTGATGCTCAGAAAAATCACTTCACTTCACTTTCACTCATGTAATGGTGATCCTGAGGTAGCTCTTTCTATTCTGCCCTTCTCATTCTGTGCTTTACATGCTTGGATGTAAACCCAGCTGCATGCAGACTGATGTAAGCAGCTTCAGAGGCTATTCTACTCCACAGGCCCCCAGGTTGTCACGTTTCAGTAGGTATGGAAAAAACGAAGGCACCACTTTAACCATTGCATCATGATCGACTGTCAAGATTCATGAGGTTGGGGTCATTTACATAACGTCTAGAGGCGAGTCTCCTGACATTTTATAGCAAGCGTTTCAGATTTTAAAAATTCATTCATTTTTATGTCAGCAATGGCACCTGAAGCAGTACTCTATGTTTACCTAACTGCACTCATACATGAATGAATAAGGAGAATGAATGCGTCTTTTGAGTTTCGAGTGCCAGTGTGAGGCCATAGCTCTTTGTGACCGAGACAGAAAGTTGGCTGTGATGCCCACATTGGGCCAAGAAGTGAAAAGGGGTAGAGATCATGCGTTCTGGTGGACAGTTGGCAGTGCCAGGCTCATATGTCCGACGATGTCTCACTCTGCGACTCGGCAAAACCGATTGCAGGAAATCCCCCGGACCGTCCTGGATGGGCCTGGACCGTGGCTTTAATGAACACTTTGACCTGACAGAGCAGCCCATTTCCTGTTTACTGACGGCCCGACAGTTAAACTAACAGTAAACACACCTCCCTTTCAGCCCTCCCTTCCTCCCTCCATCTATCCCTCCTTGCCTCGAGGCTGTTCTGGCCTCTCCCAGGGACATCCTGGTTTGTCCCTGGACAGGCCTGAAGTCAGCAAAATGCTCTCCCCAGACAGACGTTACTGACTGTGGCTGCATCTCACTGGCATGTATGCAGAGTTTGTTCTCTTAAAAGGCAGACACACTGAGTTGATTTACTTAACTGATGCATTCCATGGTGCTGTAATTGCAAAGGACAAGAAAATCCACACTAGAAGGAAACTAGGATAACTAGAGAATAAACAGAGAAAAGGGGATCTGTTTAGTGATGCAGCATGCATACTTTTACAAATTTATATTTACCCAATCCAACCAACTCCTCCCCCTCCTCTATTCTAACCCAAAGAAACCCAAATCACTAAGAATAAAAATAATTGGTGGTCTCGTCTCCAGCTCTGACTGGAATGAAGTCAGTATTGAGGAGCCGCAGAGCCTGGCAAGCTCCCCGCTCCACTCTTATCCCGAAGGAAGAGGAGATTTGGCTTCAGATCGGGTAAACATACCGCGGTTTTAACCTCTGTCACCCAACATCCTTGACATGGCTTTATCAGAGCACACAAGGCACTGCCGTTAAAAGCCACAGAGCAGATCGGTGAACATAGAAAAATGAGCCATCCTTCTTGACCTAAAATGGCGTCCACCACTTTGACGTGTCAGACTTTGTTTAAGCAGACTGTTTTACATGCCTTTTAAATCCATTGGCAGCCTTTACTCATGTCAGGATCTCCCCTTAATTATGAGATTATTGTTAACCTCATCTAAAATGTTTGCGTCTGTTAAATCACTTATGACTGTAGCAAGCGTAAGATTATTGAAAACCCTTTTCCTCCTGAATCCTCAGCACTGGGGCCCCTTAAACACACTGCAAAATGTTAGGGTTCATATTAAATGGAAAGCTCAGTTATGAGAGGAGTATTATACTGGGAGTTGCTGAGAATGCTTGCATCAGATGACCACAGCCAGCCATGGTTTACAATTTCAATATAAGCAGAGCAGCCAATCACGTTTCATTTAGCTGTTGAATGTAGACATATGACGTGATCTAACATGTTGATTTCATAGGTGAAACATTATAGGCATTGTTCAGTCCCAAATAAAATCATAAAGCTCATATTATATGAAACACAGAGCTCTAGCATGGCTCAGTGTACATCTAAATGTTGAGTGGCAACCTCTAGGGCTGAAAGATGAAGCCAACGTGGAACTGCCAAAACCTGCGGTTCCTCAAATGGCCACTTGAGGCTGGCTCCAAAAGCGAGTCAATCCCTGTTACGAAAAAACTTTTTGGTCTCTGTATCTAATTACCCCATTCATGTGTACAGGGGATAGATTTCTACACAACTCACTTATTTAAATTATATTAAGGCTGATTTTTTGCAAGATTAAAGGCTGAGTGATAGGTTAGT
>JAPQRN010000014.1:7337430-7347546 GCA_037367275.1 Coranthus polyacanthus
CTGACAACCTCAGAGTAGACAAAGCTTCATCCACCCCCTGTTGTCTCCTTAAGGGGAGCGCAGACCCCAAGTTGGGAACCACGGACAATTTATAATGTGAAGCAACATTTGACATGTTCATAAATCTAAGTCCGCCATGAATTCTCCTAGCTCTGTTTTGGTCTTCACCAACTATTTAGAAAATATGTAGCTGATTAGCAGCATGTGTTCACTAGCTAGTTGCAAACATTGCGAGGCAGTGAGTTTAAGATTTTTTTTTGCCCTAAAGAAGCTACCTACTGCTGCTGGGACCAAGACGAGTTATGAGTGTAGTTTGGCAGGGCCCAAAAATCAAAACAATAAAGTAAAACAAGGTTAAATGCTAAAAGAACTGAATTGGATGGCAGTGATTAATTTGACACACTGCACATTATGGATGTGTTGGCTACAAGTTGACTCTATGAGCTACTTTATTTATGTTTCTTTCTTTCTTTCTTTCTTTTTCTGTTAAAGGTGCACTACAGATGATTTGTACTTGTGCTTACGTGAAGTTTATGTTGGATTCTGTTTTGTGCTGGGAGCTGATCATTTGTTGACATTAGCATTTCTAAGTTAACAGTGTCTTGATCTCCTGCTCCTCTACAACAGTGTCTAATACTAGATACTATTACCTCAGAAAAACAGTCAACGTCCACAGACGTCCGGCCCCCAGCCCAACACATACTCCAACACATAATTCATGTAAGCGCACGAGCACATGCAAATCTTACACAGAGAACCTTTCATTAATACAAGACAGTAAGCTAAGGCACACTTAATGCTCTCTTAATGCCAATCTGTCCCGAAGACAATCTTACAATGTTGAACTGTTTAAATGGTGTGATGCATCGGTAGGCTATGTTTTATTTCTGTGTTCCCTTTTGAGTGTGATTTGTTTGAACTGGTGTATGTTGTGGATAGTGTATTATTTCAGTTTATTTGATATGTATATCTGGGCATGGATATGAATATATCACAGTAGCATTAGAATTGCATTTATGCACTGTGACGCACTGGGTGTAGTGTTTGTAGCAAAATGCTAATTTACAACATTCATTATAAATATAATGTTTACATTGAGGAATTAATGACATAGAATGTGCGCATATCATAGTTGAAATACTGCTAAATTTGTCTGACTTATGAGAGTCCACAGCTGTTATTGCTGAGCTGAGCCAAATGATCTGGCTCACTAAAAAGAGCCAGAATTCCCATCACTACTGTACCATTTGATCCAATGTTTATATTGATTAGTACAGTTTGAATAAAGAATTTTGAAGGTCTTCTAAGGAATGAGATCTACATTTCATATATCAAAGGAGCTGAGACAATGCTTTATGCATTCAGTGTATTCACACACTTTCTCTCTCTGTCTGTCTGGGTGTGCATATGAGCTGGAGCATAAAGCACAGGCTTGTCAAAGGAGGCCGGTAAATGGAGGTGCTCTGTTTCATGAACTGTGACTGAACTTGTTCGAAATGGGTAGAAATGTTAGACAAATATGGTGTCTGAAAACCTCAGAAACGTCGTTTCTTCCGCCCCCTACCCCTCAACCCCCTTCCCGCCCGTCCTCCGCCCACAGTCCTTCATCCTCTGCCAGTCCACGGCCTGACATTTTCCAAGTCTGCCAGGACAGGGGCCGGCATGTAAGAGAAAGAGAGAGAGACATAGAAACACACACAGAGAGAGGGGCCCCTTAAAGTAGATTTACAGTATGTTGAGGTTTTTTTTCCTCTCCCTGAGCTTTTCCACATAACATGGTTCAGAAAGGTCATCAGTGGGTGCCTCACTTTCCCCTTGTTTGTCTTTTTTGGTAATTCACTTGCTTATCTTGCTCATCCACTTTGCTTTTTTCTGGTCATTCCAACTATATCAGCCATCTAGTTGAAGGTTCAGTATTTAAAATTTGCTCATGCTTGTGTGTTTATGTGAATTTGCGTTGCAGACTGTTTTGTGCTGGGAGCCGGTCGTTCATTGACTCGGTTTTTAAACAAACGGCTGTCTTAGTTTCCTACATCCATGATAACAGCCTGTACACTGATTTCTACGTAGGGGAGCTGGGTTGTTTTTTCTGTGAAAAATCCGCGTTCATCAGTGTCTCTCTTCTGCTTCTCCACTGTGCAACACTAGCTCCTGCTACCTTAGAAATGGAGTCGGCTAACGTCACCAAATGACCGACTCCCAGCACAACACAGATTCCCACAAAACCCTCACATAACCTTAAATACTGAACCTTTCACACAGAAAAAGACAGTAAAGGTATTAGAAGAAAAGGTTGCAAACCACGATCCTTTCCTAAGCTTTACCCAAAACTCTTTTATAGCCTAAACCACATAGCAATAACAACCATTAGCTTAGAAATGGCGTTAGCTAATGTCAACAAATGACCAGCTCCCAGTACAACACAGACAAACAACCTTCAAATAAGCACAGATGCAAATCATACATATTGAGCCTTTAATGGAAGTAAAATGAATGCTACAAAATTAGAAGAAAGGACAGAGAGGGGATTTTCTTAGTTACGTGCATCAATGTATTTAATCAAAATCGCAGACGAACACTTATGATGATATGGATGGTTAAGATTTTTGCAGAGTATTAGTCAGTCAGAAAAAAAGAGGAATAATCAGTGACAGTTTTGACAGCCCAGTGTAAAGACACCAGGCAGATAAGTACAGTAAATTACGTGTTGTTGTGATTATGGTTAGTTAGTGTACTTTGACGGTAGACAAACCCCTCCTTCTCTACACCTTCTCACCCTACAGCGACATGAATAACCCGCTATTCCCCTCCCCACACACAGAGCCTGCTGACAAAGGCGCCCATTTTATGTGCCATGTTTGATTTGATAAGTGGCAAACCTGAGTGACGGGACGCCTTTGTGAAACACGGGAAAAATCCCCTCTGTATTGGTGGAGGACAATTATGACTAGGGGACTTCAGGGAAAGAGTTTATGTGAGTGTGTGTTGGTGGGGTGAGCAAAAAATGGAGATAATAACCCTGCCTATTGTCTGGCATTCAGTTATGAGACAAAGGTGTGTCTTTGCCAGGGATGGGGATGAGTGCTGGCCCGACCTGACGCTTCTCACGGAGCTAGATAGCGTGTAATGGACTGGAGCTGTCTGGACGTTTGAACTTTAACTTTTTGGAAAGAGGAGCATTCACTCAGAATGGTAAACAGTGATTACAAAAGATCTACAATCAATTCTTAGACTTGTGTTTGCTGACAATTGAGTACTCACTAAATCCTTCCCAGAGGCGGCGATTATCCAATCAGAGCTTAGCAACCAGTCGCTAAGCACATCACGTCTGTCAAGGTTGAATTTCAGCATAGTTTTGAAATTTTCATTAGTTTTCATGTAGTCTTTCAGTTTGATTGATGTTTTCAGTTTAATTTTAGTTTTATGAGTGCATAGGTAGGTTTACTTTTATTTTATTTTGAGGGATTTGCTGGTTTAATTTACTTTTAGTGTTAGTTTTTTAGTTGTTCTGATGAAAACCTTGTTTTCTAGAAGTTGAAAAAGGTAGGATAAATAATAACATGACATCAAATACGATTTACAAAACCATCTCGCTATATTGTGCAAAGCCATTTCATCCACAGAGTCCACCATGTTCTACAGCAGAACCAAGCGGACCAGAATGGACAAAACAAACAGTGGCTGCCACGACGGTTTTTAGGGGGCCACTGCAAGGGAGGGTTAGATATTCAGTTGATTGCAGTCTGCAACTTGACTGCCACATGGCACTAAATATCACTCACTGAACTTTTAAAAGAAATGTCTTCATTAATGTTATGGTAGCTGGAATTTACAATGATCCTCATCATTAAAAGAAATGGTCTGGACCAAAATGTTTTACAATGGGCTTCTTTTTTATTCATAATTTTTGTTGAGAATTTGAGAAATATGCACATAAAGCTAGTGATTTCCATTCATAAATTTCTGACTGATCATATTCCATGTCTTCTCAACCAACTCTATTTTGTCTGGGAGCAATTTCCAAAGAGAACACTTTTCCCACAAATACTGGAAGTGGATCATGTCAACCTCACTTAGAGACCAAATACCATTAACTCTGTTCCAAATATGAGAGTCAGAGCTCATGAGCTGTAGCTTTTTTCTGGGAAAAATCATAAAAGATCATACGTTCTGCCACACAGCACAGGTAATGCTCTGTGTAGGACCCATTCTGAAAGAAAAACAACAAGCAAAAATCAATTTCCTTGTCACATAGCTTGACCCAAATCGTTTAGAAGTGAGTTACATGATCCACAAGGCCCTCCCGTTTCCTTCTCCAAACAGAGGGACCTACATGAGGGTGGCAGAAAGAGAAAGAGGCCTCGCTCAGTACTTTGTCACAGAGTGAGCCATCACGGAAAAGGAAGCGTTTTGTCCATTTAAAACCTAATTTCCTGTGAAGGGAAAAAGCCACCACTAATGGCATTGCGTGGTATTTTATTTAAAATTGAAAGGATGTAATAGGTATACTAATACTAATGCTAATAGGTATTTTCTGTCAAACACAGCTCAATCAAATAGCAACATCACTCTTATGTTTCATATTGCTGCTACAGAAATGTGTTCCAGATATGTTCACATGCAACTGCAAATCCAAAGCACAAAGTCACATCTAGTTAAAAACATCTAGTTGACTTGAAAAGTGCAGAATTACTCACACTTCAGGTCTTTTTAAGAAAAATGATCAACTCAAGGACACCCAGATCAACTGTGCTACATGCACATTTCTACCATGTTTCCATTAAATTTTGTACGTACATTTCCTCTCTTTGATCCCCATTTCAACAAGCCAGAAGTTTAATTATCATTCTGGTGTTGAGTGTAGTTTTTACTTTTTTGATCAAAGTACCAGACAAACATTATAATACTATATGAACTGCAAAAACGGTATTACAATAAGTCTACGGTATGCTCTCCGAGACAGAGCTACTGTCGGCAATAACATAGTAGACGTAAGAACAAGGCAGAGAGATATTCCAATTGAGAAAAAGTGCACACACAGTGCAGAAAAGGAGCGCATAAATCATTCAGTTTTGTGGTTGCAATGCATTCTGGTCTGCTGCCTCTGCCTTAAGTCACAGTTGTGCCTGGACCTTGATTTACATTCTTCCTTGACAGCAGGAAAAGATTTCATTTATTGTTTTGTTTTCTCTTCGGTTATTATTTTAGTCCAAACGATTCCAACAACAAGCACAATGAGTCACAGATGTGATGTTCGGGTGGACCCCCTCTCTCTGTACCACACCTTTCTCCACACTCTGTGCTCTCCCTCCCTGCCACTCCGAGCTGGATGGTAGATGTATGATGACTGATGGGTCCCGCCACCTTCGTCGAGGTCCTCTGCTACGCTTCTGTCAGCTGCCCTGCGCTCTGCTGCAACCGCACACGGCCAATCGGAGTGGGATATGCCACACATGCACGCCAGCGTTGATGCGATGCTGACCAAACGGCCCTCTGCTGTAAAACCCACTCACTGTACCGCCCAGGAACCAGCACACACACATGCAGATCCCAAAGCGCTCTTTTGGCTACATATGGACTCCAACTCCTCTAGGTTTTATTTACTAACTGAAGAGGTAATGAAGGAAAATCACACAAAACCAGAGGTGGTGATGACGGAGGAGAAGAGGGGAGGAGGCGCCACAGCAGGATGAGGAGAGATTTACTGAGCCGAAAGGGGATTGTGATTTCTTCTTGTGAAACGTGAATGCCAGAAAAAATTATGCATTGTACGTTTCTGCAAACCACAGATACGTGTAAACTCAATGTAACTTGTCACTGACGGATCTGGAAATTTTTTGTTCCTGTCTTTCAATGGGCAGGAGGTAGTCGGGGAGGATGATGGATATACAAAAGCTAGGACTTTGACACCAGAGACTGGAGTTCGCATCCCATCCCAACTCCCCTAAGCATTCATGTTTAGGCAATAATAGCATTTTGGTTAGGGTTTGGTGAAGAAAAGATTGTGGTTTGGTTTGGATATTACTGCAGACATTGTGAGTCACTTTTTGAACATCTTCTGACTTTGTCTGTATTAAACCCATACTTTTTAAGGTTTAGACAATATAAGCCCTTTGTTGACATTTAGATAGAGATTGTGGTTGAGTTTAGACATTACCAAATACATTTTCTTACAGTTATGTTTTAGATGCGTATGTCTATAAGGTGTGTCTGCCCATCGGCCCCCATTACATGTAAAACACAATCTCTAAGGAACTGTCGCAGCATTTGGCACAAACATTCACTTGGACTCAAGAATGAACCGAAAATATTTTGGTGGCCAATGGTCAAGGTCACTGTGACCTCCTATTCATCCATTCAAGTGAATGTGATATCTTAGGTATGCCTTGAAGGATATTATTCTAATTAGGCACAAACTTTCACTTTGACTCAAGGATGAACTGATTAGATTTTGGTGGCCAAAGGTCAAAGGTCAAGATAGTTGTCACCTCACTAAACACATTTTTGGCCATGACTGCTACTAAATGAGAGAACTGCTTGGACAAATTATGGTTCCAGGATAGTGGATGCATCTGATTGAATTTACGGTTCTTGTTCTTATACTTTTGGGGTCTTTAAGATTTGCAGATGCTTGTGTGCTTATGTTAAGATTGAGCATTCGAGCATGTACGAATATTACATAATAGGCATCTGTAAATAGATGTCATTTTTTTTGTCATGTCTTTGCAGACATTTTCTGTATTAAACCCTATTAAGTCCTGGCATATTTCCCTAAACCTAAACAAGTGCTATCAACCTAACCATAAAAGTGTCTAAATATACCTATGGACAACAAACATTCGAAAAGTTCCATGAGTTGTTAAAACACTATCACATATCGAGAAATGTTGATATGAAAGATATTATTTGTTCACCAATGTGGATATTATACATAGTTGTGGTTTGCAGAAACTAACAACGGCAACACTTAATTCTGACGCCTGGGTTGTCTTGTGAAAGGTGAAGTAAAATAGTGCCTCCTTTAGCTTGTTTCCTTTGAGGCTTTTTGTTTCCGGATATGTGGGATTATGTGTTTGCTTGTTTGTCCGTGCGAGTGGGAGAGTGTGGCATGTAAGGAGACCATGAAGAAGCAGAGGTCCAGTGAAGCTTCGGGGGTGTGGATTGAGGAATGGAGGGGTAGTAGCTGGGTTTGAACGCCCGGAGCACAGCAGTGCGTCATCAGCGTTTTACTGGACCCTCTCCACCAGCACCGTTAAGAACAAAGGCAACAACCAAAACTCACTGATGAATCACAAATGTCCAGGCAGAGCTCCAAGCCTCCCCGGCCACTGAAGCAGAGATTCAAGAACACACACACCACAGTTTACCACAGAGGAGGAAAAGAGAGAAGAGAGTGTTCCTCTGCGAAGGGAAATGAGGATTTGTGGGAGGCTCTTTTGCTCATCCGCATGCCTGATGAGCGTGTGTGGGACGGACCGGGAGGAAGCACGGATGAACAGAACGATGGATAGATGAACTTCAACTCCAGAGCTCAAGAGAGCTGCAGTGCTTAGCTCAACGCTCTGACTCATTCATCTTCATAGGCCTCACTCACCGCAGGAACCATGGAAAACAAAGACTGGCTTCTTTTTATGATGGAAATCTCAGTTTAATGTGGATAACACTTTTCTATTTCAGCCATTGTTTCGAGAGAAATGCGGGGTCGTTTCAGCACTGCAGCCAGACATTTTGAGAGTATACACAGCTTATATAAATGTGTACAGCTCTTACTTGGATTCTGTTACAGCGCTTTGTGGTTTTTGGAAAGAGGAAATATAAAACTCAGCTACTTTGGAGCTCTCAGAAATATCCATGAGAATAGAAGTAATTGTGATGCAACTTACAAAGAAGTCACATGTGAGAACCCACATTAATTAAGACATCTGAATGTGTCATTGCGTAGCAGCCACAGTCATGCAGGTCACATGATACCCGCTATCCAACAAAAAGACTTTTCCCTCTCATCAACTATCAATAGAAACAGCTGCAAAACAACCAACACCTATTTTGGGTATCACAAACACTCCAATGATCACTTAGGTTGGTAATAAAATCTATTATTAATAATTTATGTCATGCCATCCAGAAGGAATCAGTCAGTTCAATCATGCAGTGCATTTAATGCACGTGTTTAATTACTGTTGCAGTCGAGACCAAGTCATGATCAAGACCAGAATGTACCAAGGCCGAGACAAGACCAAGACCAGTTACACAGCTAGGGCATTATGGGAAACAGGATTTTCAAATATTACAGATTATGGTCAAACCAGTTCATTTTCTGACTGTAACACTGAAATAACAATCATGTTTAAGTTGATTCAACTTCTAAAGGGGCTAGGTGTGTATTTTTTCTTTAAATTTCCAGTGTGCTAGTTGAATCAAGAGTTGACAAAACATTTTACACCTAAAAGGTTTTCTTTTTCCAACCCAACGTGCCAGGTCATTATTTGAACCTAATGTTAGGTAAAACCTACGCAAACTATGACCCAACAGCCTTGGACCCAGCATTTGGGTTATGAAAACAACACATTTTTTTAATGTGTACAGTGTCACAGTTTCAGGATTCCTTAAAACCACTATTTTCCTAAAATCCATTTCAACAGATTCAAATTTGACCCGGAACGGTCTCAACCTGCAAAAAACTGTACAATTAAAAAAAAAAAAACTGGCACTTTAGGAAAAGCCAATTTAAGATATTTTTACTGTCAAACATTAAAAACTCCAACTTTGACTGGAATAGAATGTAAAAGTTAATACCGTGCATGTGGAAGTGTTTGTGTTTTTTGTGTTGCGTTTTCTTTGCCATCCTTATGAGGGCCTACTCCAGCTCATATGCTAGATATTATCCCTCCCCTTTCCTCTTATAAACTCCGCTTCCACAGCAAAGGCGAGCTCAGGAATGACAAGACAGGCAATTTACTCATTTTACAAATTGGTTGGGGCTGCTGTGATCTCGCAGCTACTGTGTCCAATTAAATGCTGTGTTGTGCAGAGGCCGACGAGGACTGAACTAATGGCCCTAAGGTATGCCCTGGCGCTGCATCTTCATTCCTTACACACAGTTACACACACATGCATACGCACACAGAGGCACGCAGACATACACCACATGCACCCTCGCCACCGCGACCAGTCAGTTTGGCACCAGTGTCCACTGGGGGTGGGGGGGATTGTGGGAAGAAAAGGAGGCGGGAGGGGGGCATGCGGGGGGCAAGAATCAGCTCGGCATAAGTTGACTTGTTCTAACACAGTGCTCGCTCTTTCTGTCTGTCTCTATCTTGTTCTCTCGCTCCCCGTTCTCCTCGTTCGTCCCAGTGGAATCGAGGGAAATTGAAGCTGCCTCATCTGCTCAGTTGCTCTGTGCTACTTATAGAGTCAGTCCTATAGTGATGGGGAAGTTTGTGGTGGTAAACACTGGCCATTACCCGTCTCGCTCCAGTCTCAGAGACGTCAGTATGGCTTGGAAAGCTTCTCCAAAATGCAGGGAATTATAGCCCTGTGTCACTCAGACGACCCGGCCGGAGACTCACACCATTGTCTCTCCTTCACATTTTTAATGGTATTGGTTAGCGTGTCTTTTTGTGGTGAAGTGACTGAGTTCATTTCATGTAATTTTCTTGTATGTGTGTGTAGGCTGCTGCATGCATTTGATCCAATGTGTGTTTACTGTTTGTGGTGAAGTGAGTGCTTACGCATGTGTGTGTGTGTGTGTGTGTGTGTGTGTGTGTGTGTAAGTCTGTGTGAGCGACTACTGAAAAGCTTCTGTTTTATGTTTGAGTTTCCATTGCCCATTTCCCGATCTCGTAAATGGGGTTTATTCACGAAAAAAGGGCATCATAAAAAGCACATCCTATTTTCCCTCACAAACACTTAAATGGCTGAGTTTACCCTGAAAACACGGACAGCTCCTGTTATGCTGATAGATGTTCATCCAGCCGGAAACGCCGCGCTGACCGACATCTGTGCATACTTTAATTGGCGGCCCCGCCAGGTGCGAAGGATAACAGCGCTTCTGAGATTTACCGAAGCGATTGTGCCACTGAAAGACATGGCTCACCATCTGTGTGTGTGTGTGTG
>JAPQRN010000014.1:7367750-7377952 GCA_037367275.1 Coranthus polyacanthus
AGCAGCAGCAGCAGCAGCAGCAGCACTCAGACTCATATCTTGTCTTCTGACGTCAAGGACAACACACTCCGCACTGTGTCAGCCTATGCCGCCTTTATGTTCCTAGTCTTACAGAATTGTGACTACTACTTTGGAAATCCATCTTTTCTTTCTCAGAATGAATTTTGATGTCAGAGCCAGATTTGTGTGTCAGACCTCCTATCTGTGATGACTTGTGTGTTACACCCCTACCCACCTCCTAATCCTCAGTACCCCTGGATCTCCTCACCCCACCTCGAGCGTACATGCTGACATGTTTATACCAAGTGGTGGGGTGATTTATCCCCTCTACCGCAGAGGCACAACAGTGACAGAGTATCATTGCAAAGACTTTGTGGAAACCATGGGTCTACTGAACAATGCTGAATTGTTTCTGGTGCTAGATAGGGAATAATAGCATTAAGCTAATGCAGTGGATTCATGTTTGGAGTTCCTTGTGAATGGGAGGGAGGTGTACGACCGTCCTTATGGGAGACTGTGTGTGGCAGAACTGAAAAATGGACTGGGATGAAGTAAAACTCAGGTGGTCATGTGGCAATTTATATGCACAGACAGACACAAATGCACATTCATACACATTGCACACAGTGGTAGGGAGTCAACAGTATGGGTTGCATAGGTTGAGGCGCCCCAGCTGCCGAGGCCCCCGGTTGGGGTGAGGAGGTCAGGAACATTACCCACCATTTGTAAAGGAGAGAGTAGGCATGTCCAACAAGTCCCACCTGCCACTATATTTATGAAATTACTCATTCCAACGTTTGGCTTCCATCAGGCTTGACAGTGGGGACCCCAACAGCCTATTAGTCTGGACCCCTATCTACAGTGTTGTTGGCCATTTAGAAACCCCAGAAGACAACCCCCCAACACCCCTCTCCATATCCTCTACACCAGTCCAGGCATGCTGTGGTATCAACAAAATACCTCACCCACTGTGGCTGGTTGACTAAACTGAATTTCCTCTCTAGAGGCACAAGTAGCTCAAGACATTTGAGGATACTTAAAGGAATACTGCACCACTTTTAGAAGTTAGAGGAGTAGTATAAATCAAATCTGTGTGTGTTCAAGTGTTTGTTACATTGCCTAGCTCAGGGGTTCTCACACTTTGTGGGGCCAGTGACCCCTCGAAATCATAATCTCTGGAATCTGGAATTACTCGTATTCTAAAACCCAAAGACCAAAAAAACCAAAACAATCACTTGGAATGTCTGATGATTTGTCAAACTGAACAGACAATTGCTCAAAGGAATGCATTTATCCAGTCGCTGTGACTGAATGTCTGCTGAGAGGTCTTCCCTTCTCCATCTCACGGTGGGATTTGAGACAGGTAATGCTTTCAGTTTATTAGCCACATCTCATGCAGTTGTGTGTGGCTGTTTGGCTTCTTACTTATAGCAACCCACTGATTTGCCAAAAAAGAAGTCTGTGCTTCATGCTGAGCTATTAACCCTTATACTCCAGGTGCTTTGTAACCACATGTTGCTTTACAAGATGCTTTTTGTCGCATCTTTAATGAGGTATCACTTGCAGCAAATTTTTTGTGGCCCACATGGCTATTGGTTGCGGATGAATAGCTCACCTACTTCCGTCATAGTTGTATTTAAACCAATAATAACTGGCCATTTGTGGGAACCAAGCTGTAAACACAACTTGAGATGTATCATCATGCAAAGTTATTATGGTAAAAACACATCCAGCAAGTACAGGGAAGTTGTGGCAGTCCCTCTAACTCCAGCTTCACCATCCTTCTGCAATGGATTTGTCATTTGTCTTTACTCTAAACACAGCCCTTTTTGATCCATACATTATTTGGTAGACTTTTCCTGAGCACACAAGTAGATGTACTTACATGTGAGAAAGCAAAAACAGACCACATGAAGCAAAGCCAAATGTCCACCACATGCATTTTACAGTTCTTCCCAGCTTGCATCAGTGATTTCAACACTTCAGCTTGTTTTGGTGTACGGAAGCCTCACAGCTGTTGGATGGTGTATTGTTTACTAAATACCTTCTATAATGCGTAGGTAAACTTTATGTCAATCTTTCCATCTCAGTCCTGAAAAAAAAGTAAACGGGAGCATTTCCAAAAATTTCATCTGTATACCTTTGAAAAGGTCATTACAAATAAAGACGGAGAATGCAAATAACTTTATCTTTCAGTGAAAAATGCTCTGTCTCTGAGAACTGTTGAAGTTACACGTATGCACAGTAGGCGCACAGTGGGATCATGGGTAAATTCCCACTAATGCAAAAGCAGCCAGTGTGAGGCGGGCCCTTCAACAGACTGATCCTCTTCAGCTCTGGTTAATTTAACAGAATCACTAAACACCTCTCTCACACACACACATGTACAAACACACACACATGCAGCAGTGGCTCTTCTCACACCATATATTTAGATATGTAATCCTGTGGGAAGCTCACAGTGAATGGTTCAGCTCAAAGACCCCTGGCTGTGTGTACAATAAGGGAGACTTATTGAAACAAGGCTGGCACTGAGAGCCCAGCGGTGGGGGGATTTATTTGGAGAGCAGCAGGGCACTGGCTAAACTTTGATCAGCACTCGTGCTTTACCTCCCCTTTCTCTTATTCCCAACCACAGACTGGCCAAGGAACACTACCGCCCACAGGGGGTGACCTGGGTATCCTGGCAACAGGGGAAAGCCTGACTCCAACTACCAGTTGTGTGCTGGCAAGAGGGGGCCCTCCATCTCATTACTCTGTCATTATTTCATTTACCGTGAAATACCTACATATGGACAATGATTATTTTCCTATAAGGCTAATGGTGGGTGTGTTATTTGGAAAATAAAATCCAGTTATCTGAACGCTGGGTCTAAGTTTATTGGTTCTTGATTTTAATCAGAGAAAATCTACACAGTGTGTATTTAAAGTTTAGACTTTCCCAGGTTTTTGTAGACAATCTGTCTCTATCACCTCAAACGAAGAGCACTGAATTTAGCTGAACCACTCATGCCATAATGAAGTACCAACAACATCGATGATGCTTGCACTCAGATTAGTGTAAACTGATCATTTTCACCTAAGCTTCAGACTTTTTCACAACCAGCTGCATGTATGAAAGCAAAAGTGTCTGAACCAGATCAACACTTGTTAGAATCTACTTAGACAATTAATCGAGGTCTGATAGCAATGAAGGGCGCTGTCTTTTTGACATGTTTGCAGATACATTATGATTTCATGTCATAATTCCCATAGGAATGACTCTGAAGTGTTCCTGCAGTAATCCAAGGTGGGAGGTGTACACTAATGGCACTTTTCCACAGTATGGTCCCGGCCTGATTTGACTTGGCTCTACTCACCAGGTTGCCATGAATAGCTTTTTCGACTGCTTGTAATGACAGTTTAAATGATGGCATGAACCCAGTAAAAGGACCTTCTTCAGAACTTAAGACTAGACATCTCTATCCGGTGAGTAGAAGAACATTCTGACCCCGCTATTTATTGGTCCATTTTGTTTTGCTTGGACTTTTTTCCACATGGAAAGAACCTGAGCCACAAGGTAAATGCACCAAGTTTACCAACTCCTCCTCAATAATCGGTACGAGAGCAAACAAAGGTGTGAAAACGCCATAAAAACCTCTTTTTGATAGTGGTCTGACAATCACACCCAGCAGCGATAAAGGCAATTTGGCAAATTATTTCACATTACATACACAGCTACTTTTAATTGCCTTTAGGGAGAGTTTATCTCAGAGTCACATCTTGGACAGAAAAGAAAGTATGAACGAGGTGTGATGTAGCCAGGAGGAGGCTATGATGGCAGCTTTTACATCCTGCACTCAAGTTTAACATTTAGAACATGCTTCTGGATGACACATGCTGACGCTTTGAGGCTGGACGAGGATTGCGCTGACCTTTTTGCTTTGGCTGCTTTGCCTTAGCCCCCCCCTTCCCTGAGCTTAGCTGTCTAGGACCCTCCCTCCACCACATCTTCCCACACCAATTCAATATCTGATACACATGCTGAAAGGCCCAGCCAAAATACAATTACATTCCTTCAGAAGCGTGTAAGCAGTGGAGGGGAGTTGGTGTGAAGAGGCTGCATGCCAATCCTCAACATTTACCCAGGTCACTGGGTGACTGTGCCTCTCCGTATGGGCATCAGGAAACATATTACTACACGGTGCTGAAACTTTTATGTAAGTTGGGTATTTGGAATTCGTTGTACCGTGCTTTTGATGCCAACACTTCAAGTCAAGCTTATCCTGTCTTGATTACAACCACGTGCTTACAAGTTTAACGTTTAGATTAATCTCTGCATTCTCAACAGATCTGCATATGTAGAGAACCATTCTGCGCATGTGAACCTGAAAAGCAAGAGTTATTGACACTGGGATCCTTCTTTCATCAAACTTAGCAGAGAAGCTCCTCTTAACCTCCCTGAAAAAAGGCTATTGTGCAAACTTGACCTTGCAGGTTCTTACTGCAGTAATGACACCCCGTCTTTCAGCTGTGGGGCAAACCTGAAGGTGAGCTTAGTCAGAAAGATACTTATGAAACTGCAGTTAGAAGAGACACTTCACATCTTGGAATTTTCCTTCCAAAGAGAGAAGAACAGAGGCAGAGGTCGCGAGGTCAGAGCACTCCGCAAGCTCCAGCCCCAGCAACGGAGATGAAAGTTAGCCTAAATAATCCTGTAAAGTGCTCAGACGGAGCAGAAATTCCCCTGAGGGGGTCTCCAGTGTGACCTCCACCTCTCTACTCTTTTTGCTCTGGCAGCCCAGATAACTACAGGCACTTCAGCTCACATCCATTAGGCAAATTAGCAATTAGAGGACTAGTGAACGTAACCAGTTAATGTTTGTAGAGATTGAAGCTGACGAGAGGGGTGGGGAGGTTGGGGGGCATGTCACAGCCAAAAGGCTTACTTTGACATTTCAGACGGGATGGCTGGCCACTGATAGACTGCTGAGTGACTAGTTTTGGCATGCTGTGTTTCATCTGCCCCCGCTTCATTCTAGTCAACATAGTTAGATAAACATTCTCAGGCATATAAAGGGGCAACTTAAGAGACTAATGGAGCTAAAAGCCCCAATGAAAAGGAACACTAAGCCAATAAACGTCATGTTTTAGCGAGTTGAACAAACAAAGACCCAAGGACAGTTTGGCGATGTTTACTCACTAGTACTTAAAGAATATGAGGATGCATTGCACAGCACGGAGTGCCTTAAGAAACTCATAAAATTCCCTGAAAAGTTCAGTTTGAGGATGAGAGCGTTTTCTTTCTCACCATTGTCTGTTTTGCCAGAAAAGTCAGTGATTTGAGCGCTATTTAGCTGACTGTACCCTCTAACTTAACATACTGACATCATATGTTTGATGCTTTTACATGAGTCATTGCATTTGGACGTGTTTCCGTGTAATTGTCCAGTGCATTTCAAGCGAACTGTTGAAATGTCACGAATTCATGTCATGTCATGTCAAGAATTAGGCATGTGTCCATTAACTGAGTGAATTAACTAGGCTGCGACTCATCAGAAGGTGGAGGTATATATTACACATAACTGTAATAAACAGAGAAGAAACAGAGCATTCCGTTGGTGGTTTCCATTATGCTGTAATGTTTTTTTCCACGGTGAAACAGAGGAATATTTTAGTGTCGTCAGTCCAAACTCATGCATATAAAGACGGACATCGTGATAGCCCTCCAAAGTGAAGCCAAAGCATCTTGATCTCCCCCTGGTGGCTGTTTGCAATACAGGTCATAAATCCTGCCCCACTCCATGTTATTCAATGGGACTTCTGACAAAGTAAACACTAAGTACATATTTAGTAATTTTTTCCTAGGTTAGATTTTAGTCTTTTTAGGTAGATTTCATGGGACTGAAATCTCTTTTCTAATCTGTTTTTTAATAAATTATGCATTGTTATAAAAATGGGTGATTGACAGCTGTACTGACCATTCACTGTCCTGAATCTGTCAGACACGTGGCTGCAAACCAGTCAAGTGGCCGCGAGGTGGACATCACTTCCCTGCATCTCCACTGCACAGACTCCGGCTCCAAATTACGTCACACAAGCAACATGGCAGCTCTGGTGACCATGGGATTTTAGCTTCATTTTTACATATTGGGAGGAAATGGCTTTGCAACGTCCATCTTTATATGCAGTCTATGGTCCATAAGGAAACAACTGATCAGTCATGTGAATTCAGTCTTCGCAACATCAGAACTCATTTAAAAAAGGTTTTTCCATCTCCCATTAGGCAAAACATTCACATACATGTACATGTTTGGAAAGTGGCAAAAACCACATCAAAAGAGCATCATTTTTCAAAAGAATTAAAAACTTTTCTAATGCGGAACTTAAAAAAATCAGCTCAGTTATGTGCGCACGGTTTTGAAATTCTCTCCCTACATAAAATGTAAAGACTTTACAAATCTTCATGGTGAGCAATATGACTTTTGCTCAACACCCCTTCATCCCTTCCTCTCTCTCATCTTTTTATAGGACATACAGCTTGTGTCTCGGTTCCTCTGGGGCCTGTCTCTTCCCACAAAAGGAGATTCAAACCCTACACGGCCTTTGACCCCAGCAGCACGCCTGTAGCCCAAACAACTCACCTCTGTTGCGGCCTGCCTGGTTCTAATTACAAGCTCAAAAAGATTTTTGAAAAAAGTGCCAGTATGCTATGGTTGGGTGGGACGAGAGGTACAGAAAGAGAGAGGGGGTGAAGGGCTCAAAATGCCTGTTGCTGTCGGAACTGGGTGACCTGTCTATTTGATGTCTGCCAGGCGGGCGGGCCCTGTCACTGAGGCCAAGCCGGGCCTCCTTTTAGAGGCGCTCAACTTCAAAGAGAGAAACTCATCTCTTTCCTGCAGTGGGTCCTCTACTGGCTGAGACCACCGGGAAGAAAAAGCAAGGTAAGGGGAGGGAAAAAGATGGCAGAGATTGAATGAGATTGGATGTTGTCAGACATTTGAAGTGAAGAGAGTACTGTTCAGGGGCCATAAAAAACAGACTGCTGCTTTCACTGTCAGTGGCTGTCAAAAGGGATGATGTTGCGGCACTGGTGGGGTCAAGTCGTTGCTATGACAACATCATCTGACAGCAGTGGGACTCTGATGGGACCTGATCCATACCTTTCTGGGCTGAGAAGCTACAGGCGTTGTTTCCTACAGTAAGCGCCCAGGCACAGTGAGTTCACACACTGTAAATATTGTGCCAGCACTCAGTGGTGATTATAATGACTTTCCATTCTGAATCTCTGACGTGGAGAACCTTGGTATTCCAGTCTCCCGCAGCTTCCTTCCCCTCCACAGTGAAGACAGACTTTGTGCGCCCTGCTGAAGAGGATTTTCCAGAAGCGTCGGAGAAGGAAAAAGTGGAAAAATAAAAGCGAGGCTCACACTGTGAAGAATCAAAGAGGTGCTCTCGTTAAAAGACAAATCCTAAAACTGAATACATACTGTTGTACCTTAGTAAACAGTGCCCTCAATTTCTCTACAACACAATGTGATGATGACTAAAATCCTTTCAGATTTTAGAATAAGAAACTCAAATACCTCCCTGAGTACTCTTACATACAGTACACTATGTATACAATGTACTTAACTTGTGTAGTTACTATGTTTAACAGGATAGTGTTGTCGCAAATAAGGTGCACTCAGCAAAAATGGCAGTTGCAATATTCTTCTTTTTAATGGTGAGTTACAAATCACAATTGTCACCCAACAAAATATCTGCTGAGTTGTGTGCTCACTTGACCTTGACTAAGTTTAATTAAAATGTATAGAAATGAATGTGCAATGAAGTAGCTTAGTAGCAACAGAGCTACTATACAGCTATTCCACAGCTTCCTCCGATGTCATTTTGACACATTTTGTGGTCCCTCCCTTTCATTGAGGATTAAAAGTGTCCAGCGTTCCACACTCAACTTTTTGACTGTTATGAGTACACCGTCCAGGTACTCATGCCTGGGAACCAAATGCATGTCTGAGAGCTAATGTTTCATGGTGCTCTGGCAGGTCTGTCTTGCCATCATTCAGCATGATTTCTACCATGTCCACATCAGACCATCTAATGACAATTAATGACGAAAGATATGGAACGGGATTGATACGTTGACTGACTACTGAGAATTGCCACTGAGGCACTTTTTCTAAACCACCAAGATGGCTGCCAAGATTTTCTCTAAAAGAAGAACAAACAATTCTTTGTGGATATGAAAGATGTTTGCCTTACTTGCGACAGGATTGGTGAGTTTAATTTTCCCCAAGTTTAACCATCACCCGTTTCATTGTTCTGATCGGTTGAAGGCCTATTCAGTTTGAATCCAGAGGCATGGTCTGTGCCTGTTGATAAAGCCTCTAGGAAATGGGAAATTAAAAATGAACAATTCCCATTTGTGAATTGGTTTGGCGATGTCAGGCTGGTGTAAACGCACTTATGCTCTTAAAATAGCAAGTTTAAGTACAGGAGAACGCAAATTGAGACACAGCTAGTATGTCCTGTCTTCCAAGTTGGAAACACCCAAAAACCGGGCACAGCTACACCCTCCTTTGACAACAAACTGGCCTCACAATGGCCACTTTCTTTGGATGAAAGAGCAGGCAGGGCTGTTTTGCGGTGTCGGAGGGGGTTCAGGGTTGGGGCTGGGGTAAGGACAGGACAAGGGGATGACAGTGCTCTCCTGAGTGTCTGTCATTTTTTGGAGTCGAGCAGGAGGGCACCGCGGAGGGACAGAGCGAAGGCCTGTGCGAGCGACACTTTGAATGCAGATTATATTACACTGTACACGGCTCCCCCGGAGTTCAGAGAGAGCGGGCCATTTATTTTGTGGATATTATGAATGTCGGGTTTGTTTTCAGGTCGAGACGAACACGGATGTTTTCGCTTATGTCTCCACACAGGGGCAGAGAGGTGGCCTTTCTTCCTATTTTTTAATGTAAAGCCCGCCGCAGTAGAAGTATTTACACCAGTGGAAAAAGTTTACAAGAAAGGTTGATGTGTCATAAACTGATTTGGTCCCTTGCAAGTAATGATCATAACTTAAACCCTGGATAAACTGGTATGTGTACACAGTTAAAGCATGATGTACACAATCTGGAAATTATAGAAGAGTTAAAAGCTTTCTCTCCGCTGGCTAAAGGACCCAGAGGTCAGCCATAATAACCCAGAGCAGACTTTGTCTGATGAGGGAAGAAGATAAAGCCTCACATGGCAAAAAGGAAGCTTGAGCCAACACAACACCAACATTATTGGCCTCTCGTCCCTCTCTCACTCTCCCTCTGCAAAACAATGTCTGTATTCAGGGTTTTTTGAAAGCAATATTGGTCACATATGAGCAAGGCAGAGAGACATTCCACGCAGAGAGGGCATTTTTCCACAAGAGGCATCGCGGAAAATCAAAAGCCGGGATTTATCGGGGAGATACGGTCGCATTCCTCAACGTCTGTGTGTGTTGTTTTAAAGTACAGGCAGTGAGGGAAGGCTGAGAGGCGGCTTGTTGGTTTTGCGCTGATGGTGCATATTAAATATTTTTAGAGTGACTACTTAGATTTAGAGGGCCAACTGAGGGGTTTGATCACTTTAGTGCAGCGGCTATTTTAATAAACTAAGCAAACACGAGTCGGACAGACCACCCTTTGTGTGCGCGACACGGCGGTTGTGAAAAATGTTTAATAATAACTCCTACGGCAGACTGAGAAAAGAAAAGTGAGTGAGCATTCTGGGTGTGTGCTTGTGTGGGAAAGTTATGTCCCCCAAAACACTTACTGTTTTTTACCCTAATCCTTGACATTTGCCCACACTGAGATTTTTTTTGCATTACAATCCTATTTTCCACCTCAGTGTGACTTCCTTTCTGAACAGTATTCTTAATTAAACTGGCCCTGACTCTGAGGAATTAGAACATATCACTTTTACATGATGCCATTAACCACATCATGGCGACATGTTGCCAGTTATTTAACTTTTTTATGGTTAGGTTTAGGCGCTGATAGCACTTGGTTAGATTTAGGCGAAGATACCAGGGCTTGGTTTAAAGGTTCATTATGTAAGATTATGTAACATCATTAGCTTAGAAATTGAGTTAGTTAAGGTCAACCAACGACCAGCTCCCAACACAAAACAGACTCCAACATGAACTTCACGTAAGCACATGTGAATCTTACATATTGACCCTTTAATACAGAAAAGGT
>JAPQRN010000014.1:7398956-7410854 GCA_037367275.1 Coranthus polyacanthus
ACCCCACTAACCCCCCCCCGCCCCCCCCACAGAGAAACACCTCCTACCTCAAAACCCAGGTTGCCTCCCCCGACACGCTCTACACCGCCAAGTTTGTCTCCTACGCGGGCGATGAGGAAGACGAGGAGGAAACCACCAAAGCAGGGAGTGGCGGCGGCCAATCAGGTCAGGTGAAGCTGTCGGCGACCCGGAAGTCGTACGGCGACCTCCCGGCCACCGTCTCACCCAATCACAGCAAGCCTCAGCCGCCGCCCACTGCGCGCAAGCCCCGCCCTCTTTCTGATGGCATCTTCCTGTCTGGCTCGTTCCAGCCGCCAGTCCACAACTCCAACAGTACAGGCCCCCCCCTTCCTGCCAAACCCAGCTCCATGCCCCCCGGAGGCTTTA
Source organism: Coranthus polyacanthus (assembly GCA_037367275.1). Taxonomy (NCBI): domain Eukaryota; kingdom Metazoa; phylum Chordata; class Actinopteri; order Kurtiformes; family Apogonidae; genus Coranthus; species Coranthus polyacanthus. The sequence goes on from JAPQRN010000014.1 coordinate 7,399,344, forward strand.
AAGGTAGAACCAGAGAGAGGAGAGAGGAGTCAGGCTCGCCACAGCGCCCTCTACAGCTCCCATACCTCCCTCTCATCCACTCATCTCTTCACTTATTAGTCACTCCTTCATGGTTTAGAGCTGTTTTGTGTTTCTTTTTACTTTGTTTTTCAGTAGAGAGGCGTTCTGCCCTTTCATCACCACCTTCTACTTTTCCCCCTCTTTACATGTTTGTCCACATTTTTTTCATCGTCAATCAAGTTCCTTTTTATTGTTTGTTTTTTTTATATGTGGAAATTTTCCTCCCTCTCTTCAGGCAAATCAGTATCTGTTTTGTTTTTTGTGTCCTGTCCACGGGTGTAGTGCTTTTTGTTTAGGTACTGGAGCGCACCTATGACGCAATAAGTTGGGGCTCGTCTTGAAGCTTATGTCACCAAGTTTACATCATTAGTCAACTTTAACGGACCACACGATCAATGTTAGACAGACTTTATGAATGAATTCATCTGTGGCTCGACAATATATATCACATTAGTTCAACTAATGAGTTTTTGTTTTTGAACGATGTCAAAAACAAAAACTGCAAAATCGAGGTTAGTGCTGGACTTTTCTTATGCATCCTGTTTTTTGTAATATATTCATTGTGAATATGTTTCTCACTGCTTAATGTTGGTGCTTTATTTTATTTCAAATAATGTTTAGTTTTTAACGAATAACACATATAATAGCACATCGACACCTTTGCTTCGTGTGTTGATGCTGCACATAATGGCAAATAGTTTTGATTAAAAAACAACTATTTTGGATCATGTTTTGTCTCGAGTTGATGTAGACAGAAAACAAAATGATTATTGTGAATCGAGATTGAACTTTTTGGCCGTAGCTTCATCATGTAGAGAATATTAACAGCATTAAGCCGAAAGGTTTAGCAGTATTAAACAATCCCATGGATTGAGTATGTTGCATTTAGCGCGGCATTAAGCGAACGTAGCATTATGAACAATGAACATAAGAATTTAAGGTGTGTTGATGGAAACATTGCAGTGGAGGCGGAGATCATTTGCTTTAAAGATATTTAAACTGGTAAAAAGCCCCTGATTGGTGATAATCTAGAGCACAGAGAAGGTAAAATATTACCTCATAATGCAAAATCTTTATTATGTATAGATAAAATGTATTCTTAGACATAAGAAGCACATATAAACAGAACAATGCTATGGGATCTCCTGTCGTCGTGTAAACTGCTTCACTTTGGCCACATTTCTAATTATTTAGTAACAAGAAGTTTCACAAAGACGCTACCACATGAATCTGCACTTTCTGACAGTTTGATCCAGATAAAAGCAGGAGACGAATATAAACTGAACGATACAGTCGGTTTAAGGCACGACACTGGTAACTTTTAAGGTGAAACGTTTTCTTGCGTTTTGTTCAATGTATGAGTTGATGTTGTCGATCAATCAACACACTTTAAATGTCAGCTTTGACCATTCCATTTGTCTTTATCGACTCCCTTGCATGATACGCTTTAGTGATGATTTGATCTTCGAGCGTTTAGAGAATGTTTGTGTTTCATTTCTTCATTTGGAGAAAACCGTTGCGGGGCTTCGTTCGGGTGCGCTCCAACAGCACTACACCTATGTTCCTGTCCCCGGTCATTTTTTTTCCTCCTCATCTTCCTCCAATCACCTCCCCCGATCAGCACTAGCCAACAGAAAAAAGCAATCGATAATCACGCCACCACTTTTTGCTGCAGATTGAGACCCATCAGAGCCAATCGTAGTACTGTTGGTGTTGTCGCTCGCCGCCTCCTTTGTGTCTGGTTGGTTGCTGCTTGGGACGGGGGGCGTGGCCAAGCTGTCACTCTGCCCGCCCCCTTCCTGCCCCGTGGCTCTGCTTAGTGGTGTTGGCTTTAAAGGGAAGGAGACACACCATTGGCTTTTCACGCCCATTAATCACTCGATAAACGGACGCCCTCATTCATCAACATAAACATCCAAAAACACACTCGGCAGCTGTGTGTTGAGTGAAACGTTTCTAGTTTGTCTGTGGCTTTTCAAAGGCTTTTCATGATTTAAATCCTCCTGTCAACAAGTGCTTTTTTCTTTTATCTACAAATTCTTTGATATACAATGATTCTTTAATACACACAGAGTCGGGTAAACAGTAGCAGCACATAAACTGTAAGTGACACAGATACAGATGAAAAACTTTAGTGAGTTAAGTACAGTTTAATTCAAGGACAAAAGGTGAAAACGTGGGCAGTGATTTGGAACATTTCTGTTTGTAACTATAGATTTTCTCATATACTATAATGATATTAGGTATTCAAGAGCAGCTTTAAAAAGTGAGACCTCTGCTCACAACTTTTGGGACATTTCACGCTCAAACAATTGGTGAAAAAGTAGTTTGCAGGGTATATTTTATGTAGAACTTAAAAGTGGTCTTCCTCAGTCTTGTTTAAAATATAGTTCTTGTGAGGTCTAAGCCCTTTCCAGTTCATGTTTTCAACGTTGAACCTCCTGTAAAGGAGCTCAACAAACCCGGAGCCTCTGTTTCCATCACTCTTTGGACCACAGCGACATCTAGTGGCAGCTACGTGTCACTGCTGCAGAAATTCCAGATTGAGAAGGTCAGGTCCGGCTGTAATTCCCTCTAAAACACACTTATCGAGAAGACAAAAGCAGCCTTTCTTAACATAGATCAAATATTTAAAAGAGTCGCCGTTTCTCTTGGTTCATTCTTGTCGAATGTTGTGTCAAGATATCTATCAGTTCTTTTCCTCAGAAGGCCTCTTTGTTAGGAAGAGATATCTAAAATAACCGAGGTCAGGCTGCAGTCACTCGGCAGCTGTTGTGAACTTTCAAAAGAAGTCCACATTAGACACACTTTTTCAAACCTGTTATATCATAAAAATCACGCAAGGAGTTAGGAATCATTCCATTTATTCTGTATTATTTGATGATTTCGATTTAATTCCAGAAAAATGCTTAAGAAGTTGCATTTCAGTTTAAGTTGAAGTTCATATTTACGGATCTTTGGTGGGATGTTGACAGGAGCAGGTTTTCCCACATCAGTGAGACGTGGAAAAAGGTATTGTTTTGCTTTGAAACTCAATTCTGAACAGCAATAGTAATCTCAAAATACTGTACGTATTTACATATATATATATATAAAGCGATGCGTTTTGAAGAGCCACAGACAAACGGAGCTTCGAATGCAGCACAATATGACCAGTACCTGAGGTCCAGGAAAACCGCTGCCTGCACCTTCAGTCCAAACCTCCTCCAGCTCTGCTGCTTCTCAGAGATTTCTTAAACCCATCCAGGACCTCGTGGGAACTTTGTGTTGCATTCTCACTCAAATCCAGGATCCCACTAACGTCCCCACGACCCACCCCACCCACCCACCCACCCACCTGCCCCCACCTCCCTCAGTAATAAACGCTGCATGTTCCACTACACACATGCACATCCTAGACACTGCACACTGCACTCTGGCTGCCAGTAACCGGCTTGATGTCTATTGCTTTTTACTGCCTGTGCGTAGCTTCCACCAGGCTGCGGTCCTTATTTTTAATTGTCTCTGCTTCCTTTTTCCTTCGTCTGTCTGTTAATTTGCCTGTTTCACTCTGTTTCTCCCTGGCTGTCCTCCATGTCGCCTGTCTGTGTGTGAGTGTGTGTCTGCTCTAGCTGTGATGCTGTCCTAACGCTGCAGCTTCTACTAAACCTCCTACAACTCCCACAGGGCTTTGCGGCAGGTTCAGGTGACCAAACGGCACCTGAGTCTCCGGCTTCCCTGCTATATGAATCTCCAAAATGTATTCAATAAGTGTGATTTGATCAGCTGGCAGCTCCACGAGCTTTTCTCCTCAAAACTAGTTTGACTTTAAGAAAACGTGGCCTTTTGTTTAAACAGAGATAGGTTTGTAACCAGAATAAAACCACAAGGAAAATAATGCTGACGCCAGTTTGCCTCAGTAGGTGCAGAGAAAGCAAAGGAAGAGCAAACTCAGTCATCCCTGGAGATGGATGTTCTAACAAAAGCATATAAAAAAAACACAAAAACAATGATTTTTAAGGCTATATTGGCCTCTTAAAGTCAAAGAAAAACATTCACAACCTTTTAGAATGCATAAAAAACAAACCAGTGGATGATTTCTATTACGCTGCCAGAAGTATAATTTTCCATCTCTTTTGGCTCCACAGAGGAATGTTACTGGCCTTGAACGAGGGTTGTTTCTCTGTGGTTTCTTTGTTCTCTGCCAGTTTGTGTTTATGTGGTTTGGGGCTGAAGTGGGACCCGGCTTGATCCCGTCCCAAACTACACTTCAGATCTCTGCGCTCGCTCTATAAAACCCAAAAGAAGGGCCAAGGAGCTGCCAGCTGCAGGAATCCATCTGGGTTCACACCCTGTCACTGTGTCTGCATCTGAACTGTACCAACCCCCCTCCCCTCCTCCATCTCATCTGAAACACAAGACCATCATGCATTTGGACTGTGTTTTTTGAAACACAACCAAGTAGAGTTTAAGACGGGATGTTAAATGTCTGAGTCCTGGGGTTTTTTCCCTGGGTTAGAGGGTGATCAGGTAACGAGTGCCTGCTGCCGTCTGGTACGATTCAACTCCTGTTTTCAATCACGAACGCAGCAAGACAGGAAAGCTCTGCTGATTGGACCCTGTGGTGTCCATTACTGTGCCATGACCAGTCTGCAGGCTTTTATCCTCACACTTTGAACAGATTTCTCTGATATAAGTTGAAGGTAACAGTTTGGAAAAATCTGGGATGAGGCTGGCATCACTCTCTCACTTTCAACCAGTTCCAGTGAAAAGACCAAAACCAGTTCAATGCTTTTTACTTCACCCCCCGTCTACAGCAGTAGAGCTGCAACGGTGAAGCAAAAGCAAATTCATCCACAACCATTTCTGATAATCGAATCATTTCAGTGATTTTTCAAGGAACAGGAATATTTTCTTCCTTGTTACGTAGTTGCTCCGTTTTTGTCTAACATGATTAAAATAGGGATGAGTTTGAAGAACCCGGTGGTTCCAGTTGAAGACCACTTCCAAACTTATCAGTTCCTTTTCATAGATGCATAGTAGATGATCTCAAACGTCTACACCGCTGGAAACTAACGAGACGGAGAGAAGGAAATGGTCCGACGCGTGGCTTCATTCCACAAAGAAAGACTAAAGAAATCTGTACACAATCGATAATGGCATTGGTATTAATGAAGTCTTATCAACTTGCATCCATAGAAATAAATGAAATATCGTTTTGGTCATAACATGCACTTGAATGTTAGTTCTAAAACATCACGTTGAGGTAATAATTGTGTAATTAATCAATGATCCACCCTGATTAGCAACTCGTCCATCATTTCTACTGTAGATTTAAATCTTTAAAAATGGATCTTAAATACGATATCTAGTCATATTCACAGCGAGGCCGAAGGAAGGATATAGTATGTAATCAAGTATATGACCATCTTTACAAACAGAAACCAGTAGCACAGATGATTTAAGATCCAGCAGGTGAACGGAGTGTTTACGGTTCATTGATTCATTCAGTTTTTAATCACTTCTTTGTCGGTTTTGGTCTTTTAATGGGATTTGTTGACAAAAATGAAAGAGTATATAAATCAGTTTTACTTAAGTGATTGAGGTTTTTTTTGATTAACGTCCCTTTTGCCAGTCGGTGACATGAATTTGAACACAAAGCTGCAGACCGGACGGGCAGACCCGGTCCAGTCCGACCCGGTCCAGTCCGACAGGTTGAGGCTGCAGCTGCGGTTTGGAAAGACACAGGGACACAAGTCAACTGACTAATGCAACGTCTGGGGTCAAAGGGCGGGTTCACCATCTTCGTGTTTGTCCTGTTGACGGAGCCTTAAATGACCCACGTGGGGGTTTTCTGTTTTTTTTACATGAAATATTGCCGTTTCTCTTTGCATCATGAACTGATGAAGATGTTGAACGTGTCAGGATACTTCAGGACACATTCATGTTCCAAATGACCGTCGGTAAAGGTCGGACATGTTCGATGGTGACCTCGGCCTTCGATCCCACCCACACTTCCACAGACCATTTCGCTGCTTTGGAATGGCCCTTTAACAGCTTTTTAACGCTCTTTTCTCTTTTCTTGGCTCGCTGCACTGATTCAATGAGATCTGATTGTTTCTGCCTAACGCTTCTCCAGAACTCGTTCCCTCCCTTCCTTCCTTCTTTCCTTCTTTCCTTCCTTCTGCTTAGGCTGGTCTGTGGGAAATGACGTGATGTCGACTGGAGAAGCTGCTGGGTTTTGGTGACCAGGGTCCAAAAAAAAAAAAAAATACTGTTTTAATAGCTTCAAGTTGTTGGTTTTAATCAGGTTTCCATAAATTTAAGATGAACACATACAGTACGTCCTGAGTGTGTATTTTCAGTGTAAACTAAGAGGACCGAATGGAAGTGAAAGGACCAGCGTATGTTCTCAGCCGTCACCCAGCAGCTTCTGTCTCAGATGTTTTCAGAAAACAAGCTGTTTATGAACGATGCTGACTCCTGTCTTCACTGCTCTCATGTCTGTCTGCTGTGTGACTCCCGAACATCGCGCAGGATTTAACTCATACACTGGAAACTCAGCAGGAGTTGTAGGATCAGGAGAAGTCTACAAGGACCCGCGAGACAAATGGACGAAAAGGTGAGACTCCCGGCGTCTTCTACTTATGAACCCAGTATTTTCAGCTTCGTGACGATGCATTTTCCAACTAATGCAAGAGGGTTTTTAAAGAGTTCATTCAACCCATAAATAAAGAGTTGGTCCTTCATGGTTTAGACGGAACAAGAAGAGGATGGAAAAATGTGAAGGAACTAAAGCAACGTAGTGGAGTAAAATGTGCAAGATTTACCTCTGAGATGTAGTGAAATAGAAGTTTAAAGTTGCATAAAGTACCTCATATTTTGATGGGTTTTTACTCCCGTTTGATTATTCGATGTGTATTCCAGTCAGGAGCAGGAGAACTCGATCCCCAGCGGCGCTCCGGAGAGTCTGACCTTCAAGGAGCGCCAGCGTCTCTTCTCTCAGGGGAAGGAGGTTTCCAACAAGGTCAAGGCTTCACGCAAACTCATGGAGCTGGAGAACGAGCTCAACACCAAGTAGACCCGAGCCCTTCGCCTCCTAGTGTCACCTTAACGCCGACGTCACCCGCGGCGCCGTGGTAACGTTAAGGTGCTCCTGGGAAAAAAGAAAAGGAAAAAAAAAAAAGAAAACCCGGGTCGAGAGCCGCCGCCGCCGCTCGCTTCCCTTCCACTGGCCGTCTCTTCCTTTTTGTGTTGTTTGCCCCTTTATTTTTTTATTTTAATCATTTGAATAACTGGACCATTCACTTTTCGACGTAGCTATATCGTTGCAATAGGAGAGACATTTATGGCTTAAAAATTTTCTTCCCCTCGTTAAGTTCTGTCAAAGATATATAATGATAAAGCACTGTAAAAAAGTTTTAATTATATCTAGTGAGAATTTGATTTCACACGACTAAAGGGGATATATTTTTGTTTGTAAAACGGTTCTTGGGCGAGGGATGGAGAACGGTTCATTCTCATTTTAAATTCTTTATTTTTATTTTTTTTTAATAGCTTCATCGAATATGAACAATTTTATGATGTTCTTTTATCAGTTTTTCGGCATCATGTTATCTTTTCATACTTTTAATTCCTTCTCGCCAGCAGAAATGCCCTCGGTTGAGCTCCAGACCAACCTTTATTTTCTTGTTTTGTTTTTTTTTTTTATTAAATTCTCAGTGAGTGAAAACACTGTTATTTCATTCCGTAGCAAGAAAGCATGGGATTTTTTTTTTTTTTTCTTTCTTTCTTTTGTGACGTTTTGGATAAAACTCCGTAGGATTCTCCAGAGGATGGTCTTACAGTCCAGACAAGGATCTTTAAGTGCACAACATTACTGTAAATATTTGGGTCCACAACTGTCTCACTCTTTTACTACTGTCGAAACCTGCCAGGCTACTAAAAAACTGCAAAACTAATGTGATTTAACAGCATTCGGTGGCAGAAGTTCTGCCAAAACTGGACTGTCTTCCCCCACCGCTCCTCCCTCTCTGGAGTGAAGTTTCTTTTAATCGTTTCTCGCTCCAACCTGAGCTAACTTTAACTTAATTTAATTTTTAATCAAACAGTTGCGTTTTGCAGAGTCGTGTGAGATTAATTTGACCGACTTCACCTTAAATTCAACCCAGAAACTCCTTCAATGTGATTAATGTTGGTTTTCACAGTTAAAAAAAATGAAACTTACACTAAGTCCTCGTTTGCTTTGCAGATATTTATTTCAAACCTTGTGGAAAAAGCAAACTTGCACAAAAAGTTTTAATTTAAATATGTATCGGCAAACTGTTGTGAGATTACATTTGGGACCTCTCGTACTGTGGTAATACTCTGTGATATTATATTTTTTCTTTTTTTGGCATTAGAAACAGAAGAGTGCTCTGTTTTTACACCAGCTGTAGTCGGAGAGATCCAGGTGTTTTTAAGGACTGGAGTCAAAGTGACAGAATTGTAAATGTAAAAACTATATATACACACGATTTACATAGTCACATTCACCACCGCTGCTGCTCTGCTGATGTAGAAAAGGAACGCACCTCAAACCCAGTGTCTCCCAGTTTAAAAAAAGGAAAAAAAAGAGGAAAAAATAGTGATGTTTCAAATGTATCTCTCTTCTGCAGTTTGAGTGACTCCATCCTGTGTGTGGATTTATTTTTTATTTCTCCAGGAGCCTCCACTAAAGCAGATTTTACACGGTGACATAAGATGCTGTTATTAACCTGTAAAAAACACTACAGACCTGTCTCTCCCCCTCCCGCCCCACAATTCCTTTTTAGGTTTCAAAATGAACTGAATCATTTAAATGGTTTCATGTTTAGCCTTTTGTAAATCATTAATAAATACAGATTTTTCAACAGTGCAGGCTGGAAGTGTGGTCTTTTGTCATCCATCCGTTCAGGCATCTGTTTGAAGACGACCTAGAGCTTTCATTTTCATCATCGATAATCACTTATTAAGAGAAAAAAGTGTCTGGTCCAAACATCCGGTGTCTTTCCTCCTCCGTGACGGTAAAGTGAACATCTTTGAAGAAGAGTTTTACAGACCAAACAATGACTCGATTGTTTGAAAAAATAAAAGACAATAATTGTTTGTTGCAGCCCTAAAATAATCAGTGATGAGGTCGAACTAGTTACTCGTAACAGCGTTGTTTAGTACATTTAATGGTATTCCATTACAGCTACTGAGAAATGTGATGTAGCTACGACCCCAAGTCAGAAAAGGTTTGGACGGTGTGGAAAATGCAGATGAAAACTGGTGGATTCTGACAGAGGCTGTGGAGAAACAAACCGCTCACATGTATGACCTTTGAAAGAGGAAAAACCCGACAACATTGAACTGGACTTCTGTGAATGGTCTGTTCTCTTAACTGAATACTACTATGAGCTTTAACACCCAGGATCTCATTCACATGTTCTCGTCTCCTTCCAGCACCACGGTACAGCTATCTAAATGACACAAGACAAAAACAGGTCACAAACTGTCTCAAAATCAAAGAGAAATTATTCCTCAAACACTAACTGCAAACATGTTTTAAAAGTATTCGTTATGGATATATGTCCAAATAGTCTTAAATAATAGTCTTAAATATTCTACATATGTTTAGGTGAGGAGTATCTTATCTTATCTCTGATAAATGTGCGTTGGATTTGCCGTAGTAACGTGTTTTAGTGAGTTGGGTTGTTTTTAACCTTGGTATAAAGAGGATAAGAGACATAAACGTGCGTGTTTTCGGCTTCACGACAGAGCGCGGAGCCGCCGTAAATGACTCCCGTCTGTCGCAACACCGCCGTCCGTCACTTCTGTCCCAAACGGATCATTTCGTTCACTCGGTGTCGCCGTGATTCTCCGGTGGATTGATACGATGTTCGTTCATCATCGACCGATCACTGTGAACCCGACGGTTTGATGAAACAAGAACAGAACAGCGTCTGGTCGAGGACCCCGGGACCGTAAACTGTTCACACCCGGAGATTGGAATCTTCCGCCTGTAGTTAGATTATCTTCGGTTCCACTCGACGCGTCTTGTTTTAACGGAAAACCCGCCATTAAACGTCGAGAGAAACGCTGTACGTACGTACGTACGTGGTCCGGCGTCGTAGTGAGACGGTTTAAAAGTAAACGCCTCTTCTCTGAACGCTGTGTGTCAGGATGGCCGAGCGGTCTAAGGCGCTGCGTTCAGGTCGCAGTCTCCCCTGGAGGCGTGGGTTCGAATCCCACTTCTGACAACAACCTTTTCCTGCTTCACGTCAATATTTAGTAACGTGACAATACGAAATCATTAAACGAGACGACGGGAAGTTTGTCTGATTCTTTGTTACGCTGCAACAGTGGTTTGGGTTTATGATCGGTGTCTGTACTTGTTTATATATTTATCTTTGATTTGTTTTCTATATCGTTTACAGTAATTATTCTTCTCACACTATTCATCGCCTTAACGTTCAATGGACACATTCTACTGCTGCACTGGTTCCGTAAAATACCATTTATATTCATTTATATTGTATTTATATATTTATATTGTCAGGGATGCATAGTATAGAGCATCCAGCAGCAGAGGCGGAACACAGCGCACCCCAGTGGCCATTCATCAAACTGCTCTGAGTCCCGCAATAAACAAAGCAGAGTTTTGTTTTAGCATCAAAAAGCATTTAATTTGGCTCCTCAAAAGATTTTCAAGTCAAAGTTATACAACAACAAATTAATCATCAACACTTTACAGCGTCAGAAACTTTCCCATTTTAGTCATTTTATCACTTATTAAAACTCAAACTTAAAAGTTTAATAAAACCCCAAATTAATAAAACATTTCAAAATTTCCTGACGTATAATATACAAATGAATAAAAATTAATATACTTATACTTTATATAAACCACGTCAAAACAAATATTTCTCATCAAACAAAAGATTTTTTTTTTTAAAAAACATGTTGGAGCAGCTTGAAATAGAAGATGCATAAAATGAAATGAACTGTGATCGAAACGAGTCTAATGTGAAGCAAACGTGTAAGAAAAGAACACTTAATTCAGAGACAACAGTGAAGATGTCAAACTCTTTGCCAATGCAACGTAACACAATGTGTTCACACAGTCAAGTGCAGAGACTCCGTCAGGGCTGAACTCGCTCCTTCGAATCTGAAGCTGGACGTGGACGTTCATTAAACTGCGGCATCGCTTTTAATAATACTGACAAAAATACAGGCGGCTTCAAATCAGGACGCCTGCAACGAGAGAAAGAAGACATTTAAAGTAGAACGTCAACTGAAACTTTAACAGTCTCTTCTGTCACTGTGTTTGTCAGCAGGGTTACACAAAAAAAACAAACTACCGCACTGCTTTTCATGAATCTGGCTGAAAGGGTTGGAGCAGTCACAGAAAGGGAAATGGAGCGTTTTCTGGAATTACTGGACTGTGAGACGCTGTGGGAGCGCTCTTTC
>JAPQRN010000014.1:7410954-7423273 GCA_037367275.1 Coranthus polyacanthus
TTGGAGCAGTCACAGAAAGGGAAATGGAGCGTTTTCTGGAATTACTGGACTGTGAGACGCTGTGGGAGCGCTCTTTCTTTTTTATATCACGCGTGGAAACATTTAGTTGGAATACAAGTGGAAATACGCCCAGAAATCTGTTGCGACGACAAACAAACCTGACTGATTCTTCTCACTTACACTGACTAGATCCAGACTCCACGCCGAGCGCCGCCATCATCCTCCCCTTGACCTCGTCACTGGCTCTGGCATGATGCGACTTCCGTTCTGCGCCTTCACCAGCCTCTTCTTCATCGTGCTCTTCCTCCCCATTAGCGCTGTGAGGACGGCGTTTACATGGGCTCCGTTCCTGGAACCTGAATAGACATAGACTAACTTAGAACGTATTATGTTTATTACCACTTAGGACTGCAACTAATTTCTTGTAAATAATTAATCAATTGCTTATTTAATCTTGTTTTGTTGTGTACTGAGCTGTGTCGATAAAGTGCATCTTATTTTCACGTTAAATTTCTTCTAATTTTATAAGCTCTGTCTACACTAAAAACCAATTTGCATCCAGGATGGAAAAAGAACAATGAAAACCAACACCTAAATTAAATGTACTTTTAAAGAGTCAGGGATCAGGGCGTACCTCAGCTCCAGCATGATGTCCATGTAACTGGCGTGTCCAGCGTCCACCAGCTCCTTGGCCACATGGACCCCGTCTACCAGAATGTCCACCTTCCAGTGAGTGTTTGACACAAACTCTTTGAAGAAGATCTGGAGGTTCTTCTGGTACAAACACTCCTGGAAGAAAAATGCTGCCTCGTCGGTCCACTGGCCGTTCACCCCGATGGGCTTCACCCCTCTCAGGATGCAGGGGTATGCCACTTTCGGGAGTTTCATGATGTTCTCTGGAAGTCTTTTCAGCTTAGAACGGTCTTCATACAGCAAGCATTCACAATGTCCGTAGTCCACCAAGTTTAAGACCACTATGGCATCAGAGTGCACGATTTCAGCCCTGCACCACTTGCTCTTGGAGGCTGATTTCAACATGCAGCAGGTGCCAGGGATGGGTTTGGCTTCGGGAAGAACCATCAGCTCAGGAAGGTCGTCCAATATAATGGACACTTTATTCAGGGTGACAAGGAAGTCCTCCAACACAACACAGAACTCGGAGGGAGTCGTCACTGCAGCGGTGAAACCAGAATACTCTTTGTCTACGTGGACTGGAGCGAACACGAGCTGCTGAGGAGGATCTGTATCCAAGCCTGGAGCCTCATTCTGGGTTCCAGTCGGTGACTGGGTGATCATCTCTTCATTCTGCTGCAGAGAGGCTGAGATTTGATGAATAAGGAATAGTCCATTTACGACTATTTCAACCATCCAAAGGTGATCAGTTTCTGAATAACACACAAACAGCAGCTTGACTTCTTTGCCAATCATTGGTTTGAGAGTTTCACAACACAATTTTGGATAATCGTCCTCTCGCTCACTAAACCCAAGGCAGTTCATCCTGCACAGCACAGCAAAACTCTGGATTTTTATAAGGTTGGTACACTGTCGTCTTAGGGAACCGATTGGGATTTCCTCTGTTATTCCATGATCCATCAGGAGGACCTGGCACCTGCTCTGGGCTACATGCTGAACAACAGCCCTGTGCCACTGGTTGTCTAACTGAACTAAGCACTTGAGGCCTTCCTTCACATCTTCTTCAGGCACCGTTTCACACTTCTGTAGCTTGTCGGCTATATAGGTTTCCAAAGCAGCAAGCCTGTTGCTGCTCTTATTAAGTCTGACGTAAAAATTGCCATTGCTCTGGACAGACAGAACCTTTCCACTCTCTGTATCTCTGGTATGAATAGTTGGAGGTACCACCGCATCAGTATCCTTTGCCCCTTTGACAACAGATTTTAATGTTTTCCTCCGATTCCTTGTAGAATCACTCTTGTTTTTGGTTGTTCTGCAGCGTGACCTGTTGCTTATTCCCTTCCTTTTGGCCAACAGGGTGACAGATGTTTGTTTTGGTGTGAGCGTTGTGCTTTCATCTTTACCAGTAAGCTTCAACCTTTCACATTCAGTTGCTTCATCTTCTCTAATTTTGGGGCAGATCTCTTCACAGGATCTGACTTCCTCTAATACTTCAGATGCGGCAACTTCCTCTTCCTTTTCTGGTACACCTCCACTTTCAACAGCCACGTCGTGTTCCACTGAAACTGCTCCATCAAGAACCTCAACCATGACTTCCCAATGACTTCCACATTGACGGACAAAGTCGACCATGAGAGGCTTGTCCATTACAGCGTCAGTGAAGGAAGCATTACTTCCATGGGCACTTGCATTTAAAAGGGAGCACATTATACTGAATTGAGGCTGAGAGAGATAGTCTTTTGGTATGGAGTAGATCTTCTCCTTTCCCAATACAGCTGAGTTACCATAGTCCACAAACTCAACTTTCAAACTGGAACTTCCTTCATAGTCCTTCACCACAGAACGATACAGACCACCATCGCCCTCATACTCAGCAAGAACAAGGTCGTTGATTTTCAACTCCAGTGATGCACACGTCGTTAAGGAGTCTCTGAAGACACTTGAGTTGAGATCTTCAACCATTTTTAAGATGTCAGATTCATCCTCTGAAAGCTGAAGGAAAAACCTGTCGACTGAGTCGATGTGTGAGATGAAACTCTTTGCTCTGAAGCCTGTGCTCACTTTGTTGGAAGGCAAACAAGAAATCTGAGGGATCTCCGTTTTCTCAGTGAGTTGTGGCTGCTTTCTAGTTGTATCGTGGCTTTCCTTGTGTTGTTCGATTTGAGGGTTTGTCATTGTCTTTTGTGTCTTCACATTTGTGTCCCGGTGCTCTTCTGCTTTTATGTTCTTGTTCTGAGCTTTCACAGGAACATTTCTTACGTTGTCTTTTTTTTTCTGTGCTGCCTTCCTTACACGAGTTCCTCTGTGGGCATTCGATGTGGAAGAAGTTTGCCTGTTCGGCTGACTCTTGTACTTGACCAACATCTTCATGTTTCCTGTGTGAATATGATTTTTTGGCTTGATGCTACTTGTGTCAAACCTCAGAACTGTCTTTGGTTTAGGTGAAAGACTTAGAATGAGCTCCTTAACGTTCTCATTGATATTAACATCCCCATCAAACAACTCAACGTCAAATGATCCATCATCATTCTTTCCAACTATAACAGCTCTCACTTGCTTGTTGAGGACTGCTCTATTAAGCCATTCCTTGACGTCGGCATAAAGCACTTCTTTTGACACTGAAGTGAGGCTAAATCTCATACCTTGCATTGGCGTGTACAGCAGATCAATAGAGTCTCTTGAGATGAATATGACATGGGTTTTCTCAGCTATGATTGTGTTTCCATAATCCACAAAGTACACACAGACATGCAGAGGTGATTGAACAGGATGTGCCAGGCCTCTGTACCATTTGCCGTCCAAGTATTTTGCCAGACACAGGTTCCTCACTACAGCTTTTGTACTGGCTTGCACCATTTTCTTGCTTTCCTCTGAGAGTTTGGTTTCAAGCTCATTAATGATGTGAGTGTTTTTCTCAAGGTGGCAGTAGACCTCCCACTGACTGCTAACATGAGTGATGAACACTTGTTCTACGTTTCCTGGACTTAGATCATATGATGAGAAAACAAAAGACTCAGGAAACAATGCTGACAGTTGCTTTGTCGAGGCTGTTGCTTTTCTTGCCAGGCTTTGCTCCACAAGAACATCAGTTATGTTCTGCTGAGTTTGGGTGTTGCAGAGATCCATAACATTGCACAGCCCTTTGTTTTTCACATTCAACTGTGAGAAAACTTTACATTTTAGGCTGTCAGCGCTGTCATTGACAAAAGTTCTCAGAAAGTTGCATACATTCGGACTCCAATCCCCATCACTTTTGGGGTCAACGGGTTCGATGAGGTTGTAAAGGCTGCACCTGAAAGCTTGTCCTTCCAGATCAACATATTCTGGCAGGATTGCTTGAAGACTGTTGACCTTGACTTGGATGGTAAAGCCATAGTCAACTAACATCACTCTTGCACTACTCTGTAGTGTTTCTGTGATGAAGGCCCTGTACCATCTTCCATCCTGAGGTGACTTCACAACACAGCACAAAACTCCTGGTTGAAGAGGGACTGTATGAGTTGAGTAGTAGTCCTGAATATCCCTCATCAGTGCTTGTAATGTTGGAACTTTATCTGAACGCTGGCACCAAAAATCAGATGGGGAGCTAATGTAAGAGCAACACACAGGAAACTCACTTCCAGGCTTGATGGTTAGAGTTTTGAAGCTAGCAGGGGCTAAGGGCTTCTCAGCTTCACTTTTGCATGTTTGTTCCTCTTCCTTACAGTCCTCCCGTCGCTTTGGATTCCTACTGATGTTTGATGGCATGCTGTAACATTTTCTCTTTTGTTTTGTATTTTGCACCACAAACTTTCTGGGAATTGCCTTTGAGTAGTCAGCGTGTTGGGAGGAGATCAGGAGCTCCGTGATACTGCGATCGCTGTCGCTTCCCATTTCATGGAGATCAACAACAAATTTGTTCTTTCTTATCTGGACAACATGGATTAGCAGGGCTTTATTTGACACGGCTCGTCTGAAAAAGTCACAAGTGTCACTGGTCCAGACTTCATCCAGAGGGACGATGTTAGCAAGACTACAGCTGAGGGCAAACGGTGATTTACTGGCAAGTGTCTCTGGTATGTTCTTGATCAACATCTTTGGCACTTTTTCAATGTTCCCAAAATCAATGAAAAAGACTTCAGCTCCATGTTCAAGATTGTCTGTCACTACACCCCTGTAGAAATGCATGTCTTCCTCATACAGTGCACAGCAGACTGTACCAGGCTCAGGATCTCCCAGCACATCCTCATCCAGTTTCACTTGACTGTAGTGATTGGTAATTTTTGTCATCATTTCTTCAAATTCATCGTTGCGTTTTTGTGTTCTGA
Organism: Coranthus polyacanthus; assembly: GCA_037367275.1. Lineage (NCBI taxonomy): Eukaryota > Metazoa > Chordata > Actinopteri > Kurtiformes > Apogonidae > Coranthus > Coranthus polyacanthus. The sequence goes on from JAPQRN010000014.1 coordinate 7,415,895, forward strand.
TCCAAAACTGGGTAGGACTCTGGACATGTTCAACATAGCCAACAAAAACAGAGTCCACCTGCACCTCTTCTTCTGCCAGTGATTTGTCCAATGCTTCGCTCATGATGGTTTCATAGTACAAATAGCCACCTGGAGATGAATTCTTCTCCGTGTCTGGCAATAAGTCAACTGAGTCCATTTCAGTAAGACGTTGGACGGAATCTGGTGACTTTACACGATTATCTTCAGCACCAAGCACTGTGATAGAGTAGGGATGGTGTTCTTCTTCAGATCTATTTATCTCCACCTCTAACACTCCTCCAAGCAAGCCTGCCTTGAGGAAACTTAACTGCTGGGTTTTCACCGTCTCGTCCTGGTCGCTCAGAGAGGACAGTGCGCAAGGAAAACCCATGACCGGTTTTAAGCAGAATTCAGGTGGCAAACTATGGACATTCTCAACTTTGACAGATTCAGAGTACCCGTAATCGATGAACAATACTCTAACTTGAGAGTTAACTGGGAGATACTGCACAAAGCCTCTGTACCATTTCCCATCTTTGCTTTTAACTGAGCATAACTGGCCAAGGTTTTCTGGAGTCTTGTAATTGCCATCTTTGATTTTGTACTCACAAAGTGCAGCAAGCTTCTCAGACATTTCTTTAAGATCTGCCTCGATGTTGGTATTTTGACAGTAAAACAGTCCTGGATTGACAGCAGCAGTGACTCGCACTTTAGCACGTGTCCCACAGCTCAATCGAGACCCACTAAATGACAAAATGTCTTTATATTCCTGTAAACTATACGGTTTGAAGCAGAATTCTTGTCCTCTCGGCTTTTCAATGAGTAAATCTGGAACTGTTTGAATGTTTTGCTTCAAAGGCACCTCTGTGAGCATCTCAACCAAGACGAGGAAAGTGTCAGTGTCCACATGTCTCCCAAAACCATGCTTAACAAGGTCGTTGTTAATGTCTGGAGCTTCCAGCAAGAGGACTTTGTGGGGCAGTAGGGCTTGGATGTAACCTGTGACATTTTTTCCAATCAGGCTTGAGAAGTACTTCTCCATGACAGAATGACAACAGCCCTGAAGCACCAGCACGTTTGCAAGAAAGCCACAAACTATCTTCGGAGGCAGCATGAACAGGTCGTTTGAACAGGAAGATATGTGGCCGATGTCGACGCTCAAGACATTCCCGTGATCTATGAGGAAGACCTCGAACAAGTTGTTTTTCCGGTTCTGAACTCTTCCTCTGTACCAGCGGGCCGAAGTCAAATCTTCTACGAGGCAAAACTCTCCGATATCAACTGCAGCTTTGGCCTTTGGTGTGTTCTGTATTTCTCCCTGTAAGATGTTGTAGTCGAGGTCGCATATGGTCAGGTACTGTCCCTGGAAGTGTATCAGGGTTGCTTCAGGGTTCCAGTCCAAGTGAGTTAACTTGAGGTCCACTGGCCAAAGGGCACGTGGTCCTGATGGACCTGAATCCTGAGACCTGCATATGTAAGCGGCTTGTATCATTAAAGATAACTTTCACTGTCATTTTTCCTGCATCTGCAAAGTACACGACCATGTTAGTTATTATATATTTTTTTTTATGTGGTGACAAAGACAAATTAACTGAATCTTGAAAAGAAGCACAAATGCAAGGCAACAAACTTTAGGTTAAAGATTTTAATATGAAGGTTTCATGTGATACATTTGTGAAATTAAATGAAGTACAGCAGAAGCTTCATTTTAGATGATTAAACGTTTCTTTAAATTTGGATTTTTACATTTCTTGAAATTATACAGCCTGGTGTAGCTACTGTAGACTGAGAAAATATGGTGAAAAACATGTGATCCAACATTTAAAAGGTTTAAAGAGGACAATAAATGCATAAGAAAATGTGTAAATTTAGGAGGACAAATAGTTTGTGCATTATTTATTTATTCTAGATGTATTTCACTTTATCCTCAAACAAAACACTCTGGACTAGATAACTTGAATATTATTTTGCTACTGAAAACACTGATATCTACAGCCATAGATTAAATAAGAGTATAAATGGTTTTGTCTTCATTGTTTTCATTTTTCCACATTTACTGACCTCTGATGCTCGGAGCCCAGCCCTAACTCCATGGTAGCAGCATCAGTAACGGATGTCCTGAACAAAACCTGAGAACAAAACATATACGTTCAAATTCAGTGAAGTATAGACGCACAATATATGTTAACAATAAATAACATTAACTAGAATATCAGGCTTAAAAAGTCTACATCCGACTCAACCAACATTAAGTATCCTGTTGCTCCGTAAATATTGTACTTTTTCCTCCACTTTCATCCCCTCCCCGTCCAGTGAAAACCACTTATCTTCAAATGTGATGGTTTTTGTGATGAACTAAAGGACATAAAAGTTTCATAGATCAAGCTAATGCTAACAGATAAAAGATTTTTTAAAAAAGGGTTAAAGTAATAGATTTCTGTAAGTTTATATTAATGCAAAAGGTTAAAAAAAAATACACAGATGAAGTACTATCTTAATAATAAATGCTGATTTGTATTAAAAAATATAGTAACAACATACACTTTTATTTATTTTTTAGTGTTAAAAAATGTGTTTTATGAGTGCTAAGCTAACGATCTATGGCTAGCTTAAAGTTTAGGTCTAAATTGTTTTGTGAAAAATTAAATATCTGATTTTTAAATGTAGGGGACTGTAATTTCTGCGAATCCACGGGGTCTGAGAGGATTAAAACACGGAACCACAGTAGACTTCGGTTGTGGCGGTACAGGATGACATTCAGCTAGCTGCGGTTTAGCATCAGCGAGCTAACGCGCTAACTGAAGCTAACAGCTCCGCGCGGTCCAAAGGTGAGTAAATGGTCGCTTTAATCTCCGGTTTGGTTCTAAAACTGGGAGCGGAGATTACCTGGAAAAACCCCTCGTCTTATCACGGCCGTGTCACTCATTTTCAGGTGTGTTTTCCTACCTTTGTCTTCGTGTACGTGTCACCTGTCAGGTTATCCGGAAGCCGCGGCTTCACAACACGTCTGATGTCACTTCCTGTTTCTGGGCTAATCTTCAAAACCTTAAATCAATATTTTTCTGGTCAACAAGGAATCATAAGGATCCCAAATAAAGCATTTAGATGTGATTCTGAACTGTAGAACTAACGTTAAATGTATGTTTCATATCCAACTTGAAACAACATTTGACCAAAGTGTTGCCTTATAAGAAAACATGATAAAAATGAGTGGATTTTTAGGTAGTTTCTAAAAGGAAAAGCTTCATGTTTCCACTTCACTACATTTATCACTGTTCACTTTAGTCACAAATTACTTTGCAGATTCATAGTGTAGATTATTCTGAAATGTGCTGTTGTGCACTTTTACTTTTGGTACTTTATGATTACTTTTGTGTTTATTTATTGTACTTTTTGGAAGTCTTGTCTTTCTACCTGGACCCTGAGTCTGTAATAAAGTTTGATTGATTGATTGATTGATTTTACCAAATTTTACTTGCGACAGAGTTTTTTTTTTTAATACAGATCTGAGTATTTCCTCCATGATTCACACAAAATGGTTCCAGCTGCTTATCTGCTCTTTTTTAAAATCACCAACTTCAAAATCCCTTGGCTCTGTTTTGTCGGTCAAGCCACTTTATAACTCTATATAATGCTGTAATACTCACTATATAATCTCTATTTTTTGCTTTAGACTAAAAAGAAAAAGTAACGACGAGATTCTAAGACGATGAACATCTTTAGCGTGGTGGATGTCGCTTAAATTAAAAGCATCTCTCTTCACATTAACATTAACTCATGGACAGGATAAGACAACAGCGACATAATGACATGAAGTGAAGAAAACAGAAGTGCAGCAGGTTTCCGATTGATCCTTGTGGTTTCTTTGCTCCTGTGTGTTTGTGAAAGGCCAGCTGACTGTGGGAGGCCGGATGGATGGACGGACAGATGGATGAGGGTTTTTCTGTTAATCATTAATAACCTGGTCTTCTGTAAATATGATGAATGCATCCACGGCTTCATCAGCTCTGCCTTCCCACAGCTCTGCTTTATTGGTCTGAGGTTTTTCATGGAGAAACACTGAGACTTCAGCCGGTACAGACCGAAAACGCTGGATACGTCTGATCTTCTTCCAGGACTTAGGTGACCGAGCTGGTTCACGGTCTTAAGGACAAATGATTTGCAGTGCGTTTTTCAAAGCAGGTTTCCTCCTCCTTCTTTTTTTCCTTTTGATTGTTTTTTATTTTTATTTTTATCACTATGCCGATGAAACGCAGCAGTGAGAGTTCAACCAGGGATGGACTGTTTCTTGTCCACTCTTTGACCAAGACTTTGTGCAGCTCACCAGAGGAAACGCACACGGATTTTAACGGACAGACGCACTTTCATCAGGAGGACGACTCGGGCATTAAATCAGGTAAAGGTCATGATAATCACTGTAGTTTTGATCAGGTCTGAAGTAAAGCTTTACTGCTTTATATCAGCTCTTGTTGTTCTGCTGCTTCTCAAAAAGCTCCTCACTTTAGAGTCTATACTTTTATTTCAAGTTTCAAATCTGCTCAGGTAAGAAAATGAAGGTTTTAGCCACACGGTGGCGCTACAGCAGCGTCTTTACGCGCTCGGCTAAACTCTTTGTACAGCTGCAAGTTAATATTCACGTCTCTTTAACTGATTCAGCCCAGACGTTTGAGTAAACATGATGATGAAGGAGGAAGGATGTGATTTTTTCATGTTTTTTAAGAAACATCAGCTGCGACAGAACGACGACCTGCTGCTTCACGCACTTACTTCAGTTTCAACTACTTTTTGAAAATTATTTTTAAAGTTATGCACAATTTTGTCCATTTCTGTGTATATTCAGCAAATAAGAACTTTAAATTCCTCTAATTTCCAATAAATAATTTTTGCCTTTAAGCTCAAATATTTTGATATTTGTCACAGTAATAAATAATAATCTACAAATAAGTTGACATATATAAAAAACCTTTAATTGACACACTTTTTTTTTTACATACACTATGTCGACATCGATATATCGACAACAGCACAACTTAATTTTTGAACCCGTTTTATTCAGAATTTTGTTTAATGTCTCTTTTGAAGTGTCTGTAAAATTTAAAAAGAACAAAACACGAAACCAAAAACCAATTAAAACATTTCCTTTGACTTGACTTCTCTCACGCTTCAGAGATAATTATCCATTATTTAGTCATTTTCCCTTTTCTCTCCTTTGTACACCAGTAATTAATAATATGTAAGTGAGCAGATATTCAAAAGCACAAACCACTTTCTCAGCTTTATTTTGGAGTCGATCCTGGAGTGGAGACATCGACATTCTTCTTAAAATATCAGTTTGGATTAATAATTGTTCCAGTAAAGCTGAGCCCAGGCTCCAGTTAAAAGCTGCAATCCTTCAAGAAGGATCAGGACTTTACACAAAGGTGCAACTATTGAAGGTAAGAAGGAGGACAATAAGGGACAAGGACGTGATGTGAAATAGGCAACACCCTGCATTAGTTTAACAGCAAACGGGAAAAAGTTCAATATGTTATTTTATGTTAATGTATTTTTTGTGCAAAGCCAGTAAATGTCGACCACGTCCACAGACATACAGTAGTTTCCAGAACAGCTTGCACTCGTGTAAATCCTGGGGTGAAAAAGTGACTGAAGTGTTGAAACTGATTTTAAATCCCTCCTGTCGTAACCTTCACTGATGTTCTCCTCAGAAGCAGAGGACAGTAATGAGACACCGTCGTCTGAAGAGGACCAGGACCTGGTGGACTACAACCTGACCATCAAACAGAGCATCTCAACGTCCAGAAAGAGCATCAGTCAGATCATCAAAGACAAGAAGAAACAGACGCAGCTCACTCTGCAGTGGTAAGACAGGCCTGAATCAAACAAACCACCTCAGCAGCGACGCCGTTTAAAACGAAAGAACAAAGAACTGCGCGACAAAACCGTCCATGAATCAAGCTTTGGACGAAATCTGAGGCAAAGTCTAGTCATGTAACATCTTTCATACTCTCTCTTTTGATACTGAAATGAAAATGATGGAAATATAATCAAAACCAAAGCAATGACGTGATTTTAGGGGAAAAGAAAGGAAAGGAAACTGTAAAGAAAATAGGATAGAATAGGAATAATAGAAACAATTAAATACAATAAAACACAAAACAATAAAGGTGGAGTCTAATAATAGTAACACTAGTAACAGATAGATAAATAAATCAGTGTTTTGATCAAACAATTAGAGTCATATTTGTGATTTTTCTCCATTGTTTTGCATCATTAAAAATACTTTTCGCTCCACACTGCTTCCACCACTCTTCACTTTGTGTTGTAAAACACAAAAGCCATAAAAGGGAGTGCACTTAGACGGTGAGTCACGTCTCCGGTGTCGATGCACCGATGGATCAACCTCTGTCCTTTACTTTGTCTTTAGTTTGACGTTAAGCTGCCGTTGTCTGTGTTCGATGTGTGCGAGAACAGGCTGGAGGAGAATTACATCGTGTGTGAGGGAGTGTGTTTGCCTCGATGCATCCTCTACGCTCACTATCTGGACTTCTGCCGGAAAGAGAAGCTGGAGCCGGCCTGCGCTGCCACGTTTGGAAAGGTGCGTTTGTTTCCTCACAGAGTCAAAATGGTATTGCGTGTTGTTCTGGAAGATGCTGAAGATGTTTGTTCTGAAGATGAAAATGTGTAAAAGCCTGCTCCGGCTGCTCTCATCCGGAGACCGCGGGAAAGTGAAGCCGTGACGGGGGCAGGACAACGTACAGTCGTTACAGCAGAAGAAGAAATGAGAAGGTCCTGACAGGCACATGCTCCAGATTTCAGCTGGTTTGGCGTCATTATGAGTAAATGGAATAATTGCCCTGGTTACGTATGAGCACCAGTATGATAATGATATGGTTCACATCATGGCAAACGTCTCACTTAAAGCAGGCATTCCTTCTGCAGCTCGGTCCAAATCAAAAGGCTAAATGTGAATATAGGTGAACCTGAAAGGAGAAGACGGTTTTCCACGTGGAGTAGAGAAGAGTCACGTCTGTAATTGAAGCTGTCAGTCATGAATTTAACCCCTACCTGAAAAAGACAAACGCCTGCGATTCTCCACAGCCTGAAAACAGAGTCCAGACAAGGAGGTAGAATTCTTTTCTCCTCTCAGCTTGAATTACAACAGGGTGAAAGGTAACGCTGCAGCTTTAAAAGTTTCTGTTGTTGTTGAAGGAGCCGTCGTTAGGTTTGTTTGTATCTTGTGCGTAAAGTATTTAATGTTTCAAATCAAATCACAATCGGGTTCGTTCACTTTAACCCAGTTTCTGGTGCAGTGTTTTTTTTGTTTAAACCCGTTGAACGCTTTCATATCGGCCGATATCGATAATCATCACAATAAATGT
>JAPQRN010000014.1:7450884-7483658 GCA_037367275.1 Coranthus polyacanthus
CACCAAGGTGACTTAGTGGTGTACAGGGGTCTTTAGCAAAGGCAGAGAAAAGAACAGAAAAAAGAAAAGACGTCACCCTTCTCAGGAATTAAGTTTTTGATTGTTTGATTGTGGTGTGGAAACCACTGAGTTCTGGCTCCCGTGGGCCCTTGTGCCCTGATACTGTCACTCTCCAACGGAGTTCACGCAGAGTCCCTTCCTCCTGTAGTTTCGCTGGGATCGTCCCATCTATTCATCTGCAAACAAGAGTCTCAACAGAGATTTTAGAAGAGTTCACGCTGAGGTGACTTTTTTCACTTCTTTTAAGCTTAAAAAGAGATAGAAAAACAGACACTGCTCTTCTCTACACGCGTCCTATCATTCCCCATCTCGATTTTCTCTCCATGGGGGGGGGAGGGGGCGAAGAAGCAAGTCTTTTGTTAGTGACAAACATGGCGGTCTTTTAGTAGCTGTGTGTTGGTGAACACCCCCCGGCGAAGAAGAAGAAGGAGGGGTTAACCATCCACCGTCCTTTGGTAAAGCCACGGGAGGAGGGAGGCCAGGTGACCTGATTCAGGTGACGCCACTCGATCCCCCCGCTGTACCAGTGTCCCGTCCTAATGACATCAGCTCTGACATCACAACGTTATGGCTGCTACACGTGAAACACGTAAAAACTCTTTGCGGCCGGAGGGGCCATAAGCTACAATACAGCATGTGAACAATACAAACAGGGTTTTTTATCATGAGACACACGTGTCTGGCTAAAGTAATGATAGCACCAATCCTCAGTTAGTTTAGTGTATTTAAACCCCTCCTTTAATAGACTCCTATCATGAGGGAATCAGTAACAAAGTGCATTCAAGCTGCATTGTCCAGATAGCACTTCTTCAGTGAACAATCCACAGTGACGTTTGGAGGTGATGAGCTAGTCAAGGTCTTAGCTAAAGCAAAGCAATGACGATTGTTGTGGAGGTTTTTTTTTGGTATGTTGGCAGACATTTTACATTTAACACCACTTCCTCTGCCATTGATATTTGAAGCTACATGAAAATATCCTGGTGACAAGTCAAACTCACAGCAAAAATGATGACGAAATGAGAACTATGCGGAGAGAAAGAGGTTTTTTTTTTTTTCTTTTTTCTTTTGTTACCTTTTGACTCGCTCGTCCTTCGGTGGTTTTTGTGAAGCGGTGTGTGTTTTTTTTTTTTTCCTTTTCTTTTTTGAATGGCTTGAATGCACATTGAAATCGCTGTAACATCAGCATCGCATGGATCTGAAATTAAAAACACACTGCACCTTCCACAAAACAGTCAGAAGATTGTATTTACACACACAAAACCCACGAAAAAAGGGATACTGCAGCTTTTTTCCTTTTTACTTTCTTTAAAAAGGGCAATAAAATATATTAAAACTTATTTACAGTGTGTGTTTTTATTTTTTTGGACATTAAACAACAAAAGAAATCAAACAAAGCGCTGTGATAGATTGGATCCTGTTTTGCAGGTATTTAGAAGATCATGTGCCCCTGTTTCCTGTCATTGTAACTGAAGCCAAGTACAGTAAAAAAAACACCCAGATCAACAGAGGAGGCCAACCGAGATGTACTAAAGGCACTGTCAGAACCATACATTGCCATGGATGGGACCCTCACTTTAGAGCGATAGAGGTCAAAGGGGAAAGGGTACATGTTTCAGGGTCAGGGGGTTATGGGCACACCCTGTATGCCACCTCACAGGGGCAAATTCTACAGTTTTGCTGGATATGGTTCATTTAGGATTTTGATACGTCTCTTTCAAAACTCAAAAATAAACAACTGCCTTCATGAACTTATAATAAAAAAATGTCTCTCCCAGAAAATGATAAATACTTTAAACATTATTAATAAATTGGTCTCAACACCAGCATCCGATTGTAAAAATGAATGAAAATCAAAATAGAAAATTAAAATATCATCTAAATCATCTGTACATATTTTTTTTTTTTTCTGTATTTATTTTGTACACAGTGTCCCCTACTGGTAGGTTTCTTTTTACTGCAGCTCCTGAGAAAAGCATGGATCAGTCCAAACCTCCCATTGGTTCCTGAACCTGTCCCTCATCCAGCGAGGCGAGGGTATTGGCAGTCCTTTGAGCCTGCCTACTCGCGGATATATGAGAGGAAAGCCAGTCTTGTGCACGCTCTGAGAGCTCTGCACTTTGCACAGTCACATGAAAGCGCTCAGTCTTGTCTGTCTCACGCCTCTGAGTATGAGCTCTGTACGTTGAGTTTGTCCTTCTTTAGCTTGACACCGTCCACGAGCTCAAAGTTATAGTTTTCCAGAGCTGATAAGTTCCTGTCCGACATGCCTCCGTGAGAGCAGGCGCAGTACAGGACCACGCCGCAGATGGCGCCCAGGAAGACCCCCAGGGCGGACATGGCAATAATGGTGATGAGGATGGGGTCGAGTGTCTTCAGCATGTTGCCTGCTCCGCTGATCTGGTTGGTCTCCACAAGGTCTGGATATTCAGTGATCTCCTCCACTGGAAAACAGAAGCAAGGTGTAAAATTTAAGGGACAGGAACAGGGTCCGAAATGTTTTAAATGAACAGTCACTGGTGACTCGTGTAAGGGTTAGGGTTACATTTGAGCCTTGTTTGAACTGATGTAGTCGTGTTGCGTTTTAGCTACATGTTAAACAAAGAAACTAGAAGACGTTCGCTTTCAAATGAAGTCTAATACATGTATTTTGGCCTCACACTTCTTCTGTTAAAAGCCTAACCCTCAGCGAAAGTTCCATGAAAAGGGTGGATGTTAAATGGCTCAGACTGACATTTGTAATAGTGGATACATAATGGTCATAATCAAAATCATAGAATTAATGTAGAGTCAACTGAAATTAGTATACTTAAAATCAAATACTACTGTTTAATAGCATCTTTTCATCCAATAAAACCATCAAGGCCATCAAGATCGTTTTTTATCTTCCAAGAAAGAATTAATAATAGAATTTCGAAACCATGAAACGTCAAGGTCATGCAAATTAGAAATCAGCTTAGACGGCAATCATTTCTTGTATGGACTAATATAAATACTTAACATGAAAAAATGTGTTGCGCGATCAAGTGTCAGTTGAATTTCAACAGAGTTCACAATAGTCCAGCAAATATGAAAAAAAGATCAAGGAACTGTTCTGCTGAGAGAAGTTTGTAATGTAGTGTTGGATGAATGTTGTAAACCCAACAACATTTTCTGACTTCTCTATCTTCCATCCCTGTCCAAGCAAAACAAACCGTTCTTTTCAATCGACTTACAAATTTCATTGATGCGATCCTCTGGTAGCATTGGTTCAGTAGGTACGTCAGGATCTGTTCAAAAAACGAAAATGTGATTAAAACACTAGAAGAAAGGAAAACAGACTGCAGGAAAATATACACGTTTATAATTTTGGATTGAGGGCTGAACGGGGGCTTTGTAACCTTCGGCACTAAAAGCCTTACCTTTACAGTCCGTCATGCTGAGGCCATTGAGAACCTTAATGTCATCCACGGCAATGTCTCCCCAGCTTTTTCTCTCCACCAGACCTTCGATCACCACCTTGAGAAAAGCACCTTGAGTGACTATTTGACAACTGTTTTCTTGAATGCCACAGCGGTAAGAGCTCAGATCTATTTGTTCCGGAGTTGAAAGCAGACCAGTATTTCTTTGAAAATCGAAGAAGACTTTGATTTACCTGATAGGGTTTGTTGGTGCGTGGCACGAGGACACGACCTTCCCTCCAGCGGTTGCCTTGGTGACCACTGACTGTCCAAAGCAGGATGTCAGCTGGGCCGTCAACTGTCTGCTTGCGCTGTTTAATATGCAGGGTGCCAATGTGCGGACCAAACATGTGGTACCAGAAGGACACGCAAAGGTCAGAGTCCGGGGAGCTGACGACGGGACTGACCAGCCGAGCCACCTTTGTTTCTTGAGGGCCCGTTGCTAAGGTGTAGATGAAGTTTCCAGATCCACCTGTTGGATTAATGACCTTGTATCACTGACTGAACAGAAACAAGACATTCAGAAACATTTTTGAGCGGTAATCTTCAAGGCCCTCTACCTGTGTGGTCCATGTTGGGTCCAGTATTTAGGGTGGGAGTGCCACTGGACTGGATCTGCCACCTAGAGCCAGTATCCTCTGATGTCCAGCTGCAAAAGGACGGGTCGCTGGCCCAGCCAAAGTCACAGGCAAACCACAGGAAAGCTGCAAATGTAATGAGGAAAGGTCAACAACAGGCATCAAAGGAAATCACATTTCATCTTCTTCCTTATTACAAAGGAGAAATTGTCAAGGGCTCTGGGCTTTACCCGAACAATGACCAGGGGGCTTGTCACGATATGACTGCAGGCTACACTTTGGGGCTTTAGCCATTTATCCTGATCACCTACAGACACTAGAGGGCAGCAAAGGATGGTGGGATGTAGACTCCACAGTTGAGGGAAGATAAAAACAGCTAACTCAGGAGGTAGACTGAGATAGAAGGGAAGTTAAAGCCCTGACATCAGAGAGAGAGCGACCCGACACTGTAGATGTCTTGCAGACCGTACATCTTGGCTATAGTTAATGATGTCTTTTAATGAATGTAACAAGGAGTATAAAGAAAGGTATGGAGGGACACTAAGAAAAGGCACAAAGAAAGGGACAAGGGAAGAGGAAGATGGGGTGTTCTGGGTGTGATGTCCAGTTGAGAAAGCAACATTCATAGCAACCCACAGAGAGTTGACGATTTTAATGAGAGTGGGGACTTGAGGTTTTGAAGACAGCTATGGTAACAGTGCCGGGGCCTCATTCCAACAATGCGTTCCCCCATGGACACACGCGGAGCTGAAGAAGGCACCGCAGAGGAAAAAATGCGTGGGAGCTCGAGCTTTAGTGCTGCTCAAATTGGATAAAGAAAGACTTCCAAGGAACACAAGGGAGCGAGATGTTTGGGATGTTTGCCACGGCCTTAAACTCCAGCATGTGATGCCTTTGCAGATACAAAGAGGCCGCTCTCCATATGACAGAATATATGGGCCAGTGCTCCTTTTGATAATGGGGAGGTTTTAAGCAGCTTCTGCAGGCAACGACTCTATTTACCCATTAAACACAAAGGATGGAATTCCCGCGTGGAACCACATTTCAGATGCCAGGCCACTTTTTTAGTCGAGAAATCCCATTCCCAATTAAAATGTCTTTTTTTTTATCCATTCTTGGGAGGTTTTGATTGTCGCTAACAACAAGCTCTGGACAGCAGCTACTGACTCACTTGGCTGTTTGATAAAAAAAGAAAACAGACTTGTTTTTTTTGTTACATCCTCTGAGATTAGGGTGTACGGCGCACATACACCCACACGTATACACAGACCTGATTAGCATGCATGGATTGAGACTCTTGAAATGAAAATTCAAGACAGATAAGTGTTTACCCACAAACACGTATTGTGTATACACACACAAATATGCATACACACCTGCACCTCAGCTCTCATCTATTATCGTAGCCCCAGCAGACTGCAGACAGACCACAGAGCCAGCTGATAGAGTGAAGGGGGCTGGGAGGAGCCTATGGCCCATTAGCCAAGGTCAGACTGGGGCACAGCCTCTCAGCTGGCTGCTGCCTCATCAACCCCGTATAGGAGACAGTGCTCTGTGTGTGTGAGTGTGCGTCCATGTGGCCCCAAAGCACACCTAATTTCCTGTGGTCATTTGCATTGTGCTTTCCTGTTTGGCGTTGTGCTGTGTGTTCAGTGTGCGAATATGTCGGCCCAGTGATTAGTGATTATGCTGAGAAGGCAGCAGCAGAGCACCAGCGCTAATCATCAGCTAGCCCTGCATCACACAACCTCGCTCACCCTGTCAGCGGGAGCTTCTCAGGGCCATATCATCAGCTTTAATAACAGACACACATCAGAGCAGAGAGGCCGCCTTGAGCAGGCAATCATTAACTAAGGTATAGCTCTCGATAAATCTATGGAAATGAATTCAAAACAAACCTTGGGTAGTTTAATATTTACCCTACATTTCCACACTGTGGTGGACAGTGGTGGAATGTAACAAGTACGTTTACTCAACTTGAGTACAAATTTGCTCTACTTGTGCTTTACTTGAGTTTTTCCATTTTATGCTACCATGTACAAGTTCATCCTTGCATCCAAGTGAATGTTTATGCTAAATTCTGACCGACAGACGCATGTTCTTAGAGCAGCGTGTAGTTTGTGTTGCATTTTAGACGTCTATGGTAACTGTGTCACAAAATAGGGATTTTCCTCTTTTCTCACATGGTGAAAAACGTCTCACGTGGTTTCATTACAATAAATGTTAAAATAATTGAATATGTCAGAAAAGATTACAGAGAAAGTCCCTCTCCCATTAATCACATTAGCAGTAACATACTGCTTACAAGCAGATGCTTCAGTATTAATAATGTAACTATTTAATATATAATAACAAAATCCATCAGAGCAACCAAATCAATACTTTTCTGAGTATCTGAGTATTTTTTTCCGCCACTGATTGCATGGCATTAAGGCAAAGACCCATTGTTTGATGATTAGTAAGATCAGCAATGTGATGGGAAAGTATTGAAATTATCTGCTCACCTGGGATGGTATCCACTTCAGCAGTAGTGCTCTCTGGCGTTGTACTACCACCTGCCACAACACAGTACATTTGGTTAGCCTAGCCTTGCACAGATTTGTTTATTTTACCACTCCATGCATTATATTCATGCTCCCTACTTTAGCTCGTCAACACATGCCTTTGCTTTATCTTTGTTCTCAGGACTGCCCTCCCTTGGCAAAGCTACCAGGAGGCACTTATGTAATACATTCAGAACAAGTGACTGAGACAGTGCCATGCTCATCATTAGAGACTGCTGGTTAATGGGGAGTGCAGGCAGCAGTGCAGGCTCAGAGTCACTGGGTTAGTGGGAAATGAGGCCAAGAGGAATCAGTGGAAAACGAGGCAGAGGGAGGCGAGAGATGAGAGGAGAGAGAGAGGGAGGCAGAGCAAGCTGTAGGTAAGTTTAGAAGCGTGTGCGTGTGTGTGTGTCTGTGTCCGTGCGTGTGTGGATGCATGTTTGTCGATCTCTGGTGCAAATACGATAATCTTCTCCTGTGAGTTTGCAAAGGTGGAAGTAAGAGGGGGGTGGGGGAGCTACAGGTGCAGCAGCTAATTAGAGGCGAGTTACATGCCAGGACTGGTGGGTGCGTGCATGTGTGCTCTGGAGTGTGTACGCCAGTAGATGGCAGATTAGCCGCGGTATCAAATCGAAATATGGCAAAGAACAGCAGCAAAGGCGGGGAAGCAGTGGCGGTAGCAGAAGGAGAGGGAGGGAGGAAGAAGGAGGGGGAGGGTTGGTTGCAGTCTCATGAGGGCGATGTTAGCACCTGTCACGTCGTAGTCATCACCTGTGCCGCTGTGGCAGCTCGCCTGGTCATCGTCACACTCATCCGATGGAGTAGTGCTCGGAACTTGTGTCGTAGGTGGGAGCGTAGGAGCTAGAAGATAAAGAAAAATAATGTAGGTTAGATTTTAAATCAATCAATCAAAATGAGCTGATGGTCGAAAGAAAGTAGTTGTTGCTTAATCGTGTTACATAACACGACAATGCACACGTGTGCTTTTCTTTGGCAAACTTCAGATAAGTAAGAATCAACTACATGACATTACGGCTGTTTCATTAGCTCTCTGTGGCTGATCTTGTTCTTACCACAAATGACACACTGTTCCCCTACACTCAAAAGCAAGTACTGCATTTTTCAATGTTTGTTCACTGTAATATTTGACTTTGTGTAGATTTATGTCTGTACAGAGTTTGACACTTTGACAAACATTCTCTTGAAGGGAGAGTTTCTTTGTGCTTAACAAAAATCTGAATTTAAGAGACTGACCTACCAGCAGGAGATTGATTGATTGCAAAATTGAAAGTGGACTTAAAGGGAAGCAGGGAACATCCAATGGCCAGTAAATTAACTTTAGAAATGATATAATTGCGTACAGGATTTAGATTTTCACTGAGGATGGAGCAGAAGACGTCAGTTTAACAATTCAAGATCTTGAACTTTTTTTGTCAAAAAAACATATTGAACTTTTATTATGTATTATAACATGACTGAAGGCGGTCTTTAAATCAAAGCTGCTCCAGAGTTAACACAAATACTTTTCAGGTAAAACGAAAGAGAAAAAAAAACAGTTACACACTGAGCTTCAATCTGCGCTGGAGCTATTAGCATCCCTCTTTTTATCAGGCTGCGGAGGTGGAGGTGTATAAATAGAGCTGAAGCTAAAATATGGTGCGCACGGAGCTGAAGCCCAAAGATGCAGAAGCTAAGCTTGGGATTGGCTATAGGCAGGGCATGTGGCCGCCATAGTGTGGCCTATCATTATGGCCCCGCTACACTTGGATGTGGCCAAGATCCACTCCACACTCCGCTGCCATACAGCAGTCCTGCGGTGTGTGTGTGTGCATTTGTGTGTTTACACTAACTGAGTAATGAACGGGCTTCCCCAGTGCAGAGGGAATAAAAAGGAAAAGAGACGAGGACGGTGGAGAGAGAGCGAGAGAGAGCATAGATAGATCGGGGCCTGAAAAATGTATGTGTCAGTGTGTGCACATGTGCGAGCCAGCGCTCTAGCTCTCCCCCTCAGCTAGATGAAATATGAGGCAGATCAGCCCCTGTCAGATTCAGGGTGGGGAAGGTCAGGGACGGGGTCAGCGCTGCATCAGGGGAGCCTCTCACAGAAATGAGGATTTAGCCCTCCTGCTATAGCTTGCTAGACACACACAGGTACTTGTACACTCCCTCACAGTACAAGCACTTGTGTGTGTGTGTGCACGTGACTGGTGATAGTGTATACACGCCTGTAACCGCATGTTTGGCAGGTTGATTGCGGCTCGGTGTGTCTGCGAGTCTGTGTGTGTTTGGCATTAACACCAAAAACAAGCATTATCATCTGACTAAAGCTCCCGGTGGGACTCTATGAGGCTTACAACTGAACGGCCTGCCTGAAATCCAATATGTAAATCCACTTAGGGCTAGTCCGCTACACACTCTTATATCGCTGAGCTGTGCCTGTGCTAAATGAGCTTTAGTAGCAGATAGAGAGGTAGAAAAAATTGGTAATTTTAAAGATAGTGTGTGTGGCAGTGGTGGAATGTAACAAGTACTTTTAGCTAAGTTCTGAGTATTTGCTTTTAATGCAACTTTATACTTCTACTCCACTACATCTCAGAGGAAAATATTGTAGTTTTTACCCCACTACAGTTGTCTGACAACTTTAGTTATGTTTCAGATGACTATTTATCCCCTCTCTGTCCCGTGGAAACAACATATCTCCAAATGTTTTGATATGGAATGATTGTGGTAAACTGAAGGTTTAAGTGTTCCTTCATGAGTTCAGGAAATTCTCTTCCTTCTTTAGTGAAATAATCTCTTCAAAAACGCTACCGTTAGCTTAGAAATGGAATGTATAAGTACACAAGCACATGCAAATCTTACATACTGAACTTCTGAGTATATTTTGCTGATAGTACTGGCATACTTTGTTAAGAACGGTTTTGAATGCAGGGAGTATTTTCAGAGGGTGGTGTTAGTACTTTTACCCACCACTGCTGTGCGGCCCTTTAAAAGAAGAAAGACATGCAGAGGTTGTGAAGAGTGCGACACGGGCCAGGCTGCAATAATCCTACTGGGCCAGGTGGGCTTTCATTTGATCCCATCTAGAAGTGGCTAGCTATGAGGGCAGCTTTGATGTTACAGAGCAACAAGATTCATGTCCCTTGTAGGGATAAAGAGCAGGAGTTTGACAGCTGTGGGCTCAACACAGGGAGCCCTCACGCACATCTTTAAATAACCTAGACTGTAGAGAAGACATTTCGAGCAAGCTACTTACAGCTTGTCATTAGCTAGGATGATAGATGGCTTACCTGCATGTGTATGTGCATGTCAGATGTGAATACATGTACGTGCAGTCTGTAAATAAACATACCAGGCCTAGCTGTGTAAGGTCACTACTGAGTATAGAAAATGTTATGTGAAGAAATGTAAAGACGCAAACGCAGTGTGGAATAAAAATGTCATTACCAAGATAAAAATGATGCCACAGCTGGAAATGTCTTCAGCATGAGAGAAAAGGCTTCACTCTGGATAATAACTTTGCCACTACTGGTACAAAAGTCATTACTGCTTGTGGAGAAATCATCACCATAAGGCAAAATGTCATCTTCATGGGTGGAAATGCCATTTCCACTTGCACTCTTTGCATATATTTGCGCCAAAACTGAGAATACTGAATTTATTTTTACCTTCAATCTCACATCCCAGGAGCTCAAGTCGCAGGCCCATCCCAGCAGGAGTGGCCCTCTCTGGGTAAATTCTGATGAAACGCGTCAGCAGGGGCTCCACCGTCCTCAGCTCGGGAGTGTCGTAGTTGCTGTTCCCTTCAAATATCTGGTGGAGGGAAGTGTGGCAGAGACAGAGAATAAAGAGTGAGTGAAAAGAGACTTAAAGCACAATAATACTCATAATGACACTAGTGGGCTTTTGACTGATAACAGCTCCCGATCACAGGCACCCCAAAGCACTTATATCTGCCTTCTGAAAACCACAGGATGGCTGGAGGGGTGGCAGCTGCCTGGGAAGTGGAGAGATGATGGGGAACAGCAGAAGAGAAGATGACCAGAGCTGTCTCATCTTACTGTCATCTTTGCACAGCTTTGGCAACTGACAGGGGGGGGAGGGGGGGGACACACTGACATTCACCTCTGTCAAAGACAACTTTGAGCTCTGTCTCTGATTCACAGCAAGACAAGGAATGAACGAGGAGAAAGGGGAGGATGTGGGAGAGAGAGAGAGATACAAGAAAAGAAGCAGATAGAGGATTGATGGAAGTGGATTAATAGGTGTGATCACGTGAGGCAGACCGGTGTGTCTTAGATGCTGGGAACCTCTTAGGCCAGCGGAGAGAGGCAGCTAACTAGGACAGAAGGGATATAGATCCCCTCACTCCCTTCATAAATCAACCATCAGCCCATCTGGATCAGATTTATGCCCTGTCAGAGATGCTTGTAATTGGGGACGGGCTGTTGCGGCTCTTGTTGGAGGTGTGTCTGGTTGTGTATGTGCTCATATAGCACATATATATATATATACACACAGCAAACATGTATCCATAGTGTATTTGCGCGTGTGTAAACATGCACATGCACTGAGCAAAGTGTCAGCAGATAAATCTCGGGTCACTTCTCCATGTTACGCATTCTTTCCTTTCCTCCCCCTGACTCCCTTCACCCCTCCTTCCTCTCTAGAGAGGTTTCACTATCCATTGATAGGGTTGAACGGTGGATGTTGTGCAGAATACCAAGCAGGAAAAGGGAACTGGGAAAGGACTTTGAGAGACTTGAGATGCTTATCCTAATGTGATTCAAAGCACTGCTGAAATTGACTTGCCATGACTGCTGAATGACTCACAACTGCCGACTCGATGCTGTGGTGAAAACTGACTAAATACGTCATAATGTGAATCGATGTTTTGAGGTCTCTGAGACATTTTTAGAGCTGTGTATTCAAATCCTTTTCCACAACACTGTGCTAGAAATTGGACCATCAATTCTCACCAATTCCCTAGAAAGACGTTCTGAAGGAAGGAATTGAGAACATATGGTTATGGTTCTGATGTGTTTGCAGGATCCAAACCTGTATCCCAGTGGTTTTGGACCTTAACCACTATTTAAGGATATTAAGGCCTAATCCTTACCCCCCCCCCTTTGACCTTAACCCTTGTTTTGGAGGACTGCCCTCAACTGGGAAGCAGCCCTTCAGTTAGAAACCATGTTTACATATCGGTAACTTTAATGTAGTTCTGCATATAGTAATATTATCCCTGCATGGACATCGAATGAGTGGATATAATTGTACTGTCATTGAAAATTGTTGTTTACAAAGTTCTATTGACATTGTGAATAGTGTTTTTTTCTGAAATGCTTGTTATAACCAATTACATATTCTTTTGCATCTACATAAACTAAAGACATCGCAAAAATGTTTTGACACATTTGCATGACTATTTGTGAAGATATTTATATTCATCTGCTTCTTTCCCCACACTGATAGCCATGACAGCTTCAATTAGTAAATTCTGGAAGTTTTCTTCTACCATTCTGTTTGGAGTTTGCATCTGAAAATGTTTGCCTCAATTCCAAAAAGACATAGAATAGGAGCCAAAGGGGAGGCATTCAAAGAAAACGTCTTACCTTTGGCTTGTTCGCGTTGGTGTCTAACACCATCCTCCACTCAGAGCCATTGTTGCTATAGCCGAGGCGAAACTTCTTCATGAACACTTTGTTCTCACGGTGCTTCCCTCCCTGGATGATCAACCCCTTCACCAGCTTCTCCTCACCCAGATCCACTTGCAGCCATTCGTTGGTGAAGGGCTGCGGCTGGGGCAACAACGTCCACCCCGTCCGACTTGTCAGTAGACGAGCGTTTTCTGGAACCCAGTTCCGGTCCGTGTGGGATGATGCAGTGATCTGGTTGTCAGTGATCAAACCTGAAACCATGCCCAGCATGCCTGAACATGGATACTCTAAAAGACAAAAGAGAAAGGAAGAAGTGCTTAATTTTTTTTTATGCAAACTAATGAAAAACCTGCAGAGATGATGTGTGTTTAGGCAAACAAAGGCTTGATCTGTTTCCAAAGTCCTGATGTTCAACATGCCACAAGTTTAGTTTGGTGAATTTGAGGTGTGTACAGGTACAACAGGGACAGTAAAAGTCAAAGTGAGGAAGACAATTCCCCAAACTCTTTGTGATGTTTCTGTGATCTCCCTCTATTCTCTTTCTCTCTGTGTCTGCAGATCTCATGCATACTAATTTCTCTGCCTGAAGCGGTTGTCTCCAGGCAGCCAATTAAAATCCTCCTCTCGGTTGGTGCTTCCACCTCCTGCATTCTGGGAGCGCTTTTTCTTTTCATCTCCCTTATCCCTCCTCCTCCCCTCCCTCTATAGACTTGCACACACAAAAACACATTCTCTTTGTGTTTCTCTGCTGCATCTACCTTCTGCTCCACAGCTGTCAACATCTGTAGGACCGTGCCTTTAAACACCTCGTTCTTTCCTGACCACGTTTTCAGAACTTTCCTTTTCTCCTTTTATTCTGCTTCTCTAATCTTCTGCTATCTTAACTCTCTGTAGGTTTTTGATAAATTGACCCTTTGTTTTCAAAGGCAGACAGCTGTTTTTTTCACATCCTTTCTTCTCCATGACAACCCTTAATATCCAGAGCCAAACAGGATAACAACTTGTTGCGACAGCTTCGAAGCCTCTGCACGCTTAAACACATTTTATTTCAGCTGAATTTTAACACGAAATTAGATCGAGTTATTTCACTGTTGGACCGTCACATTGCTTGTATTGGAGTTCACCTTTTAACATCTGGCAGGTCACCATGTTAAGGGTAAGGGTTGCATTTGAGCCATTTTTGACCTGATGTTGCATTTTAGCCAGTGCTAAATACAGAAACTAGAAGATGTTACCTTTCAAATGAAGTCTAATAGATACATTTTGGCCTTACAGTTCTTCTGTTATAAGCCTAACCCCAGCAAAAGTTTGAGGAAAAGGGTTGATGTTAACAGGTTAAATCTTCTTGTCTGTCTCTTCCTTCAGCACTTAATCACAAGTTATTGCATGAGGAACCTGTGGTAAGCAATAACAGATTTTCTATCTGCCTCCCATTAAGGAATAAATCTGGGCATTATTAGATTTTTGGTGTCAGTACGAGACAAAGCGTGCACTTTACCGCTGCATCTGGGGAAACCAAACAAACAAGTTCTCATTCAGGTGTTCTCTTTCTGGTTATCTAACACGGCTCCAAAGCAGACTTGTGAGCCAAATCAATGGTTCTGCATGCTAAAAAAAAAAGTCCAAATGAGAGCGAAAGGAACAAATGCTGGCAGTGTGGAAGCCTCCTCCACTGTTTTTAGGCTTTTTCTCCTTCTTTCTTTCGTCTTCGGCCAAGATCTGTTCGAGAGTGATCACAGGAGCTAGCCTCTGGCAGAGCAAAAGCTAAGACTCTGCACACAGGCCGCCTTTGAAGTGGGAGGATATGTGAGAAAGGTAAATGTGTGTGATTGAGAGTGTGAGCGAATGATCTGACTTTAGATACTTTCTGAACTCCCCGGGTCATCTGGAGCCGTTAATCGACTTCAGCTGCGATCACAGCAGCTACCAAGATGGCAGGCACGGAACGACACACCCAGAGGAACAAACATGTGTGCGTCGGGTGGACTCTAAGTGTGTAGATGGTGATACGTGGTTATGTGGGCCCCATTTAGGGTTTGGGTGGAGCATCAGTGGTTCATCACAGATATTTATACACCATGGCATATTTACAAACAACCGGGCGGTGGACTTTTTTATTAATGAGAGGCTGTTTGTATCTGCAAGGGCACGCGACACAGGTGGTGTGGCCATGATAATTTGGGGGAAAAAATCTTGGAGCATCTGTCGAACTCCTCCTCTGCTCTGATGTCTGAATTATGGTTCAAAAAGTGGAAGCAGACACTTTGAAATGCTTTAAAATAACTTTGTGTTACATTTTGGTGCACTGTTTAGACGGCTACTACTACTACTAGAAGTCTCCAGATTCTTTACTTAAGTAAAAGTAGGCAAGTATTTTCAAAATGTACTTAAAGTATGAAAAGTAAAAGGACGGTTGAGTGTTTTACTATTATATATGATGCTTTTGGGTTCGTGATACTGCAGCATTGATATGTATGCATTTTACTTGGTTGAGTTAATTTGAACTACTTTATATACAGTTGGCTACTTTAATTTGTAGTTATGCATCCTATTCTATAAGATCATCATATGTTTGTAGCGTTGCTGTCCTGTAAGAACCGCATATCTCTAAAAGGTAGAATTTTCACAAGCTCAGAAAAACAGCGCTGTTTTCTGCTCTGTGACAATACATTTTCCAACTAATCCAAGAGGGGTTTTAAACGTTTATTTAGCTTTAGAAGGAGGAGAATTCACACTCTTCAGTTTATCACAAACATCACATTTGGAGTCCATGGTTTTCACAGGACTAGAAGGGGATAAATCCGTCAAGACAAATGTAGTGGAGTAAAACGTACAATGTTTGTCTCTGAGATGTAGTGGAGTGGAAGTATAAAGTGGCAGAAAATGGAAAAACTCAAAAGTCTCAAATTTGGACTTAAGTTACTTCCCATGACTGCTGCTATGGTGGCGCTAGTCAGGAAAAGTGAACACTAACAGTTCATTTATGCTTCTTCTGACAAAAAGCTTCTAGAATTGGGGATTCACAACTGAAGCTACGACAGAGGGAGTCATAGAGTTTATGCAGCCCTGAAGAGCCTTGCAGTTTCCCTCTCTCCGACTGAGCTGCTAGCATGCAGTGAAGCTGGCAGTGTCTTCAGAGCACCCAGGGGTGCTGACGTCATCACGGAGGCCCTGTGGTGACTTCGATCCTGTGATGTGTTTACGCTCTGTGCAGCGGTCTGGTCATGTGCCCGAAACACACGCCCCAGCTGTAACCCTGCCGTACCCACAGTGCCCTCGGCTATTACATGAACAGCCACACATGCAGTATGTAATGCAGAAGTACATACTATACAGTAAGTACTTAGACACACTCCACATATGAGCACCGAGTATACCTAATGCTAACCCCAGCTTAAACTGAAGCTTTCAACTTTATGTTTTTCCCCTTTTTGTAAGATATGCTTCATATCCCAATATAGAAGGAGAGAACACAAAGGAGAACGTTAATTAATATTCAACACACATGCTCTTAAACCCATAGAGATGCAAACAGATGTGCTAAAACTATATGAAAGCAAGCTACACACACACACACACACACACACACACACACACACACACACACCACTCATTAAAATAACATCGACAAAAAGGCAAGAGATGAGAAGAGCTTTGCCAAAATCAAAGCTCTGTAAGCAAAAGACAGACTGTGGCTAAAGAGGAGGCTGAGACCAGATCAGCAGGAGGGATGGGACCACATACAGCCCACCCAGCTCTGTCTCTCTCTCTCTGCCTGTGTGCCTGCCAGCTGTTGGCTGCATGTATATTGAATGAGGCACAGTGCATCTAAACATGGGGTAACATAAATAGGTAATCCTCCTTCATGTGCCACTCTTCCATTATGCAGCAGCTTGCTTTAGCCTTAGAGGAGGACTCTCACAGAAATATGCTTTCTCACACTTGGCAAAAGGAAGGCATTTGTGCAAGTGGGAAATGCCAACTACTCTGCAACAAGAGGAGAGCTAAACATACGGTGCGGAAATCGCAGAGTCAGTGGCATCATGTGGTAAATGCAACTGAAACTGTGTACTATGTAATTAGAAAATATCTGGTGTTTTTCAGTGGAAGTTTTGAGGCAAGATAGAGGTGAGGTGAATGTATGCATGTAGCTCAGCAGGGATCTCAGCAGTACCAACCTGATATTTTACATCCATACACCTCAAAGCGCAGTGCGATGCCTGTTTCCCAGGTAACGGGACGGATCCGAACGAAGCGCGTCAGCGTGGGTTTGGGCAGCATCGTCTTGGCAACGTCTGTTGGGTTAGTGTTGCCTTGGAAAACCTGCAACAGAGATAGACGAAAAGTAAATTATTGACAGTGTTGAGTTGAGATGCAGAGGATTTCTTTTCTGAGACCTTGGCTGCATTAAATTCAGAAACAGAGAGGAAAGTGTGGCGGAGATCCACATTTTTTTCAAACCTGATGAGATAAAGATGGCACAAACATTGTTGAATCTGAAATTGAAAAAAATAAAACAGTTGAAACTGTTTATCAGGTTCGTCCACTGATAAATGGTTTCCCTGTCAGTCCTGAAATTGCCTCAGCATTTCCTCTTCAGCCACACACCACAGCACAAACAAGCCGAGGCCAGTGGTGGAGAGCTACTAGTTTTATGTAAAAGCGTTATGTAAATAAATTGCAAAATAAATGTAATTACATAATTACATTTACTAATCAATGTCGGTGTTTATAAAGGGGTTACATTTGAACATATTCTCTTTGGTAAAAAGCTTATATGTAGAAGTTTTGCTGTGCAGGAATGCTTTTTTTTGGGCATATTTCTGAACAACACAGGTCAGCAAAACCAATTAGACAAATTTGAGTGCAACGCTATTAAGGACTGAATGGCTTGCAAAATGCTGTCTCTACATCTAGAGTGGCTCCATTCATTTGGCAGTATGTGCTCATTGTTTTTTGATTGGTTCTCTTGTTTGAATTTTCACCACCAATCAAATCAATGGCATCACTCTGGGCAACCTGAGTCTGCTGTGCTCCAACGTGGGTGGCCGTGTTGGTGGACAAGAAAGTCTTTCAGTGCTGGAAATGCAACGTTATGCTTGAGAGTACTGCCATGAGGTTTACTCTGCCTGGTTCAAATGAATGTTTTTCTGACGTTGCATCTTTATTGCTCAGTTTGAAACATTTGTTACAAAAAGTAATCAGAACGCAATCGAGTGAAATAAGCTACATTGCTTTGATGAAGTAGTTACAGGGTAACTAGTAATCTGAAACCTTTTACATTTCAAACAACACTGGTTGAGGTCTATGACTGTGAAACCTGAAGCAGTATGTTTTTCACTGTCAGGACCAGATTGACTCAAGATGCCCTTTTTCTCTCCTCTCCTCCAAGATCTGCTGGAGCCTTTACTTGCAATGTCTTGTTTAAAGGTCAGGGATGACGCCATTCTCCCCTGGGGTCAGTTGACAGTTTACTAGCACCATACGTGGAAGCTGGCCACCCAGCAAAACAAGTCCCCACAGTGCATCACAGTTCATTCTGCGTAATTGAATCACACCGGTGACCATATGACCTCCTGACCTCCCTTGCTAAAGTAGCTATGGGGCATGCAGGACTCCAGCTGAGATGGACAGAGAGATAGAAAGACAGCAGTTAAACTAATGTAACCTGAACAAAAACACAACCAGGACTGAGCCATTAGTCCGTACTGCCTGCCTTCCCCTATGTCACCCAGTCCCAGAGCAATACCTGTCAACAACGGCACTAAGAGACCTTGCAAGAACAAAGTCATCCACTCTTTTAAATGTCACGCTGAATCTCCTCTCCACTTGCTAACTGTAAAGTGGCTTTTTCCAGGGCTGCGCTAAGACGCCAAACTGCAGGCTCAGCATGTAGCAAATGGTGCCCCTCTGCACAAAAGCACTTTAGAGTCCGGAAAAACACATGCCGGGCTTACTACGGCACCTTTAAGCTGCCACTTTACAGAAGGGACTGTGTACTTTGGAGAAACCATAAAAGAACCCGGCCTGGGGGCATGTGTACACAGCAGCACAAATACGCTTGTTTGGATGCTCTGTTGCTGTAGAGAACTTGCCTTGTTCCTGTTGTGGCCTTGTATTCTTTCACTCAAAAACGTCTTGTGGTATTTACATGTCACAAAACGCGAGGGCTGTCAGAAACACACATGGCTCTCGCTCTCTGACCCCCCGGACCCCTTCAGCGGAGGGTGTGTTTGCATCCAGATGGACAAAACCTGCTCTGTTTGACGGGCTGATCAGCAATCAATGGTTACAGGCTGTGACGCTCCGGTCAAGCATACCATCCCTCCCTTCCTTCCTCATCTTTCCCCTCTCTCCTGAACACACCTCTACCAGCTGCTCAAACATGACAACATCTCTTGTTTCCTTCAGTATATTCTTATCCCCTTTAACTCGTGTTTGTCAAGTCTTTTGTCACGCCTGTTTCTTTTACCATAAGCTGACGGGTGCCTGACATAAAACAGCAGCTACATTCCTTACAAAACCCTCCCTATGGCTACTGCAGGGTTATATTAGCACTGCAGTCTGAGCTGTAAATACCTTCCACTTACACACACAGTGGGTATATTACCATCCCGAGCAAAGTGTATAATTGCACGTTGGGAGGCAGAGACTCAAGTACATATAGCCGGGTATTCCCCCTTTGTTGAGCTCAAAGGCAACATGGAGTAGACCACAATTCAATTCAGCTGGCTGCTTTTACAAAGATGGGATATTCCAAGTGTAAACATGTGCAGGGGTGGTTTCTATGACATAGCCACTGGGCAAGGAAACACAAAATAAGTTATTTTTATGAACTTTTCTATAGCAGTCTTTGGAGGAGTTGAGGACAGCAAAAGTATCCTCAATTGGTCAGATAGTTTTTTTCACTTTGTTGTCATTTGGTGAAACTTAAAAGCACAGTATGCATTTTCTGGGGTTTCTAAATCAAAACAATTACAAAAGACATAGTTTGATGATGTTGTGAAGTAACATGGGATTATAAGAGTTGTTTTCACCAACACTGCCACTGAATATCTAGTTGACGTGACTCATGAAATTGATTCAAGTTTTATTCGGATTACATTTAGTATATTAAAATTGTGTCATTTCATTAACGTAATGTTGCAATGTTAGCTGCTGACTCAATGCTAACTCAACACTAGATGAGTTGACTAAACTACTGGTAAGTTGGCTTTTAATATTACGTTACTATATACATTAGTTTGGTGGCTTGCATATGCCACTGGTTACCTATCGTAGTAATCTAGATCAATATTGAAATGTATCAGTAACGTAGCTCTATAGTGAATTACTTGCATGGCATTCAAATGCAAAATAAAATATGCATTTTAGCTGAAATACTTCTCTATTACTGTTACAATAAAATTTGAAGAATGCTTTCCTACCTTCTGTTTGGAGCCCTCTTTCAAAGTGATCCAGTCCTCCCCATTAGAGCTGACATCCACTTTGTATGACTTGACAAAATAAATCCTCCGGGTCTCCTGGGAAATGGCGCCCTGGGTACCGATGGCCGAGACAAACCGTAAGAACCCAAGGTCCACCTGTGGAGGGGGGAAAAAAAAAGTTATCAAAAGCTGCTTGAGTTTTGATTTGGTGGATCAAATATAATTCAAATGTTCAAATGCTTGAACCATTTTTGCAGAAAAGGCTTTCAATGCATTGTGTATTTTAATAATGCACTGACAAGATGGAAAGTTAGAAATATAACCCCTCTATTAGAATTACCCCTGGCCATAGCCTCATCAGCTGCTACCTGGAATTTAATAAACAGCAATGAAATGATATTCGCATTAATGAAAGAGACACAGTATGACAACTTAATTTCCTGAGATGGGAGACAAGAGCTTATTGGATAAAAGTGAATGTTGAATAGAACAGGGGCTGCAATCACATTATCAAAATCAGCCGAGAGGAAAGAGAGATATGGATTGAATATCAAATATTGTGCTTTTAAAATATGCAGGGCTTTATAAATTATTATAATTTAATTATGGACTGCGGTACATCACAGGAGGAATATTATAGTTTCATGACGAGACAGATAGAAGCAGTCGGGTCAGACGGGCACTGAGGTACTGTCTGTATGTTTAGTAGTTGCATGTGTACTGTCTGTTGACAAGTGTGTGCGGCGTGATGCCGAGCAGACACTGTTTTACATCAAACTTGGTAAAGAAGGATAGTGACTGTCTGCCAAGTGTCACGTCTGTTCACAACCAGGACCATCACTGCCAGGGAAGGAGAAAAAAAAACCACACACACTGACTGCTCTGTAGTATATGTCACCCTGGCTGCTGTAGATGTGGTTAAGGACTAACACTAACAGGAGGTTTTTTTGTTATGCGAACGTTTTACGGAGTACTTCATTACAGTACCTGGTCTGTTAGCGTAACTCAGCTACATTAGCTAATGTTAGCATTAACTCCGCGTTGTATGGTCTGTCAGCTAGTCTGCTAATTAGCGTGCTTCTACATTACATGAAGCTGACATTGCCGTTGTCAAACATAACTGGATGTGTTAATGTTTAACAAGAAGCTGAAATTCTTTGGTGGTGTTTAGCATAACATTTCTTCATTAGCATTAGTAAGTTAGCGGCAGTGTCTTCTGGCTCCAAAAAAATTCCAGCGCACATCACAGCAGGTGATGCCATGGTGGCTACATCCTCTTCTTTTGTGCAGTCTATTTTTTTTTTCACTTATTTTGGACCTGTTATCACTGCTGTCTATTTAACTGCACTACAGCTATAAGAGCTTAGGTCTGGAGAGGAACTCAACTATTTCTAGCTCTGGGACACAGACAATTTTTCAGCCACCAGTGATAACAAATTGGCTCCTTCTGACCTCTGAGGAGGCTACTTAACCCCACTGTACCATCGCTCCATCCATAACAGAAGTAAAGAGTAAGTGTGAAACTACAAGGCTTTCAAAGAACTCCTCGGAGTATGAAGCAGCATGGTTAGTTTTAACAAGCATTAACACCGTCTCTGACAGGCTGAGCTGACATTAATGAGGAGTAATGGTGTTGCGTGCAGACACCACTATAGCACGGGAGAGATGCTGGAAGCCGGGGCGTTGGTGGAAACAGTTTCCAGATCATGATGAGAGACAAGGCCTTTGATGTTGACGTGCGATGGGCTCTGATGGATGGTGATCAGAGTCTTGAGTAGATTACTAAATCAACACAGAGGAGGTCATCGGTATTGTGCGGGTTAAAGGGTATGTAAGAAAGAGCGACATCAGTGAAATCCTTTATGTGAGCGGGCAGACATATTTTTTAGAAATTAAAGCCAGGATAATCGGCCTGCCTCAAGCATGTTAAAAACATACTTTCACTCAGAGCCAGATAGCTTTGTCTGCCAACCTTATATACAGTACTGTGCCACACTTAATGACTCGGAGCAAGGGGCAGGAGAGGAACATGTGCATGCCATAGCACGCAGGTCATTCCTGCTCCGCAAATTCATGTTTCACTTCCAGAAGTAAAAAGACATAAACAGATGGGAGCAATAAATGAGGTTCCACCATGCTATTCTCTCACTCTCCCTTGGCCAGTCAAAGGATTTGGATGGATGGAGACTAACAAAAAGACAGTCACATACAGAGACAGAATACGTTTGTTCCTGTCTACAGGCTCAGGGGGCTTACTCAGTAAGTCCCAGATTTCTTTAAGGTCCACAAATAGAGACAAAATAAAATCCCCTCAGCTTCAGATGGTTCCCATTTAATAACGCAGGAGCTGAATCCTTCTCTGCTGCAGCAATATATGCCAGTACTGGCTGTGGAAAGCAATGGATGGCGGTGAGGGTTGGTGTATATTAACCCAGGCAGGTCTTTAACATCTGCAGTCATGCGACTAGCCTGACTCGTTTCCAAACTGGACCAATAGCAAAGCGTCTTACTAAATATAAGGCTTACCTAAAAAGGTCTAATAGGAAGAGTTGGCCTTAGGATGTTTTCTTTAAAAGGATCTCATTAGGTGTAATGGAGAAGAAGAGCCTCTGGGAATGAAATGAGTGGTGAGGCTAATTGGGAACACTCATGGGTGCTCAGACTCCAACAATATCTGAACAGGAGCATACTGATGGACTGATTTATCACTTTAATCAATATTCTGGATCAGTATGAAGGTCTTTTTTTTGGTTTTGTAAATTAATGCTTTCATTTAAAAGGCAGCAATTTGGGGGTTTCTTGGCTTTCCTTGCAAACTGTGTCACACTTTTCATCAGTTTGTGGTAATTTTGGAGTCCCATTAACCACGTGGGTTCACAGGGTATTCTACACTGACAGGAATAGATTGCTAGGAAAACTTAATCATTATAATTTTTTAGAACTTTTGGCATTCTGAATATGCAACTTCAGTCCAAAAGTGGCATCAGGTTAAGCCTTGACAGGATGTCACAAGAGGGAAAAATGATGAAAAAGAATGGGAGGGGTGGAAAGAGTAAAGATGAAGAGCTGAACTGAGGCAGAGTGAGGGGAAGAGGTGAGGGGAGACAAGGCGCTGACAGTGATGCCTTGAAAAATGTGAAGGACAGAAACATGGGGTCTCCAGTGAAGAAGTGTGCAGACTAGATCAATTTCACAGACACGGCTTGATAACAGGGCCTGGGTAATGAGCAACGCATGATTTATTAATGGCTGCTTGTTAGAAGCAGAGGAACGGGTGCAGCGACTGCGCCTAACAGACTGGGGTTACGCGGGTCAGGGAGAGAAGACGGGCTGCCAGGACGCTTGGATGTAAAGCACAGTCCATTCCACACCACAGAGACCACAGTAAAAACAAACAGGCCCAGATAATGATTACTAGTGGGACTCCTTTTAGCTCAGAGCCATGGACAGCTGACCCATATACATAACCAACATTTAGAAATCACAAGCAGCGCAGTCAGTCTTGGGTAAATATATCACTCTCAGATGATAAACTATTAGTCATCCAGCCCCAAAAGGCTGAGTCATGCTTAATGGCTGATGTAATCACTGGACACAAAGGTGTGAATTATGACTCCTAATCTGGCCACATGTATTTTGAGACTTGCTGATCTAACAGAAAGATGCTTACTGGTATGTCTCCTCTGCATATTGTTTTTCCTCCTATGAGAGCGCATTTGGATCGAAGCCCACCTATAGACAAATGACACTATACATTCTGGCATGCTAGCGCGCAGCACTGTAACTCATATCTGGAGGGATACACACTCTGCGCCATAAACATGCCAGGCTCGGTAAGAAATCAGCCTCAGAATCTTTCCATAAAGAAGCAGCCGGCTGATATGTGGGCAGGACTTCAATGTGTCCTTGTCTCCTGGGAGGTTTTTTACTCCAGCATGGTCCACAATATGCTTGATTCTTTCTATGTGTGTGTGTTTGGGTGTTCTCTCTCTACCTTCCTGTTGTGAGGCAAACAGATGACTCAAAGCCCCTTTGCCTCACAACAAGCCAGTGTAGACGGCTCCAGTCGTTTCACAGACTAATGAAACCAGAAAGGCAGAAAAAGAATTAGTCGTGCTCGGGCTTGTAACATCAGCCAGTTAAATCCTGGTGCGCATGCAATTAGATCAACATACTGAAATTCACATCGGGCATTTGAATGAGGCGCATGTATGTGTGTGTGTGTGGGAATCAATGATGGGGAATGACAGACAGTGTATTTATGTATTTATGTGTGTTTGTACAAGTTTGAAGAGATAATTTCCCAATTATCCCTCAACAGTGCTGGCAGCTGTAGGCGTGATCATTAGGTCTATCTGTTACTCAGTGAATTGTCTCCGTGCTGTATGACTCAGATGTGCAGCAAGACCACATGATATGTATTTGAGGCTGAAGCCTAGTCATTGTCGTGTGGGTGAAGCGAGGAGACGTGTGGTTTGTGAATCTGGGGAAGGGAAGGGGAGGGGATGTTCAGGAAACAGCAAAGGCTTGAAAAAGTTCTATCTCTCGCTGCTTGATTGGCTTATAATTGAGTTGCCAAGAAGTTGTATACAGCAATCCGTACTGTGGGAGAAGTTTACCCAACACTTTTTAAAAATCCATTTCTCCGCTTCCCTAACAGAGGAAAGCAAAGGGGAGGTAGCTTCCCAGTGTCTGTCTGTGTGTGTGTGTGGGCTGCTGACTGAATAACCGAGGCCTCTGGGGAATGAGTTTATTCGTTTTCCCCTTACCAAAGAAACAACAACAAGAGAAATGCCGAGGGTGAAAAAGAACGGAGCCACTGTACTCCAAAGCCAAAAAGCAGCTGGTAGACATAGACAGAGGCCCACGTCCAGAAAACGGTGTCTGGAAATGTTTTATGGATCTCAAAGGATGGTATAGTTAGAAGAATGATGGCCTGGGATCATTGTGAAAAGCCTCAAGTCACCTGCTTTTGAAAATCTGATAATAATGTCTTTTGCATGGTAATGAGAGAAAGCTGACATTTTGTGAACTGACATGCACGCAGCCACTTTGCCATGCAGGCAAAGACACATGTTTCTAGCAGCAGATACAGTGTTTCTCAACCAGCTTTCAGCAATCTGTTCACCAATTTTACAGTACTTGGTGGAATAGCTCCATTACCTGAAAGTGTAATTAATTCTCCTTTCATGAAAATTGTATTACTCAAAATGCTGCAGGACCTATGAGCTCCACTCACGACCTTCCATTTATCACAATACTCACCTGACAGAATTACAGTTTATTTTTAGCCCCCGACACCTCTTTGGTGGCATTAAATTATGCATGTCTTCCCATGCGCTTATCATCTGTTTCTCTGACAAAGAGGGATGTATAGGTGCGACGACAGCTATAATATAATAAAAGGTTGTCTGGTTTGAGTGTGTGAAGTGCGCTCAGGCTGGGATGTGTACTGTTACGTGATTAAAGGTTTCAGTCCCAGCTGTTAGAGGAAGGATTTTAATAGTCTGGTTTCCTTTCTTATGAATCATCTCTAAGACTTTAACTCCACGGTCATTCCCATTGTTGGCACACACACATGACTAAGGGTCTGAGTAATGATTATGAAACTAAGAAGCAGTGTTTGGGATGGAAAAGAGGGCGACCTGAAGGTATGTCACGTCTGGAAAGTGCTTGATGATCCCATCCTGGGATATACAGCTGCGGATGACCGTTAAGTGATGACGACTGACTAAAGGGCTTTGAGGCATTTACCTTGTCTGTAGAGCAGACACTGAAAATGACACTGATTACGGGTGAGCTGAGTTTTTGTCTCGAGGTACTTATGCTCCGCTGTTTCATTTCATTACATCATGCCATCCCTCATGTTTCGATTTCTAGTCCCACTTTTTTTCGGTTAGTGCGCTCGAGTGTGGGTCTCTATCCTCTCATTGATTTTCCAATTGAGAGCGAGGCCTGGGAGCAGCCAGGCACAGACAGCAGCCATTGTTTCCATTTGTACGGCATGATGATGATCTCACCAGCAGAACGCATGCCAGCCTCTGCTTTTGCTAGACTTCATCAACTGCGAAGCTGCTGTTAATTACCAGTCCATATTCTAATTACTCATCACTCGGCACGGCGGGGAGCATTGGAACGGGGACAAAAAGTGGAGAGGCAAGACAATGGCAATGAAGGGGGCATTTCTGCAACTCATTGACCTGAGCTAATTGAAAGCATATTTGGATGAGAGGGGAAACAGGATATGGTAGAGCGTGCTAGCGTACCGTCTGACGTTAGCCTCTGCACCTCAGG
The DNA here is from genome assembly GCA_037367275.1 of Coranthus polyacanthus. Lineage (NCBI taxonomy): Eukaryota > Metazoa > Chordata > Actinopteri > Kurtiformes > Apogonidae > Coranthus > Coranthus polyacanthus. The sequence goes on from JAPQRN010000014.1 coordinate 7,476,884, forward strand.
AAAAAAAACACAAGGGTGGCCGTAGTGCCATTTTCTTCGAGGAAGTGTGCAATTAGTGGTTGTTTGGTTGGTCAGACGGTGGAACTTAACCTGTTATCTTTGCTAAGTGGACCAGGTTTCACTGCTTCCCTGTTTACCTTACTCCACATGAGGAAATAATAACATGGCGAGCTCCTCTGTGAATAGTTGACTTTACCTTGGGATTACAATCGCATGCAGGAGATAAAGAAGCATACTGTGTAAACAAACACTGATATGCTTCATGTTCGGAGCTTTCATCTCTCAGACAAGCATGATTAAAGAGCATGACAGGACTGAAGGGGCTCGCTATCTTCTTTCACGATTAAACAATTTAGGTTATCAGAGACAAATAGAAGCTGGTAATACATAAATACTGATAAAGCAATCAGGCATGAAGCGTTCTACATATTGGCAGGAAGATTGAAGATAATGGCAGGAGCCATTGCAGCTAAATTATAGATACAGTATGGAGAGCAAATCAACTCCAACTCCAACTTATAGCATATGGAACAACATGTGCTGCATAGTGCTCAGTAGAGAGAGGCTTTCAGGTATTGACAGTCGGCTTCTCTCAAAGACAGTCTAAATTATTCATGAAGTGTGTATGTGCAATCAATGGCAACTGCCTGATAGAGATCCAGTCCCGCTCTTACAGCATCATTCAGATGCTGCGACTCTAGGTGGCCGTCAGATCCTTTTTCCGACATATTCGACAAAGCCATTCCACACTATGTCAGCTTCTTAGCAATTTATCCAGCCAAGGTCCCAGAGGAACCCTAGGTTTTCAGAACCTTGGCGTGCCGTCTAAAAAAAATATAGCTTCCCCTCAGAGACAAATGTGTTGTACAGATGCAGGTATTTCCTCACCAGTGCTACGCATCGTTCACCCTTCCTTAATTTTCCTTCTAAAACCAGTTCATAAAGCAAGGATTGGGCCATAAAGTGGGTAGTCTGGGGGTATACCCTCATTTATTTTTGCCGCAACCTGCCGCATGGATCCCCGCTGCTCATCCTCTTAAGCTTCAAAGATAACCACGGCTCACGCTGGCAGATAAAATACACAAATCGCCCACTACCTTGATGTAGATCTGTAGTCCTGCATGTTCAAGAGGATTGAGAAGAAGAAATGGAGGAAAGGAGTGATACAAAAAGAGAAAAAGGAAGAGATCTGAAATGAAAGCCTGTTTTGAAGGATTATTGCCTGTTTTTTACTTGCTTCTCAAGCCGCAAACCCCCTCAAAGGACATCTGTCCATCTCTGTGTACACCAAAGGGCTGATTAATGACCTGGGTAACCCAGCACTCAATGCTGAACCACACCAAACCAATCTAATTACCCAGAGAAGAGCGCACAGACTTCTAGCATCTTGCCCTCCTCCTCTTCTTCTCCCATGCATCAGAATGAGGCTGCATTAAAATGGATGACAAATCTGGATTATGTTTGGCAAAAAAGAAGGAAAGCAGAGTGAAGGAAAATGCCCAGGAATCAAAAGGCCGCCTGTCATGAATAATAAAACTGTCTGCCTCCAACTGCAGTCAGGGAATGATAATGAAATAAATAATGAATTGATTACTATGCATCTGACAGCGCACTGAGATGATTTGTACGTGCTGCAAGGGAGTTTGAGCTTGTTGCAGCATTACAGACAGGCCTAATTTAAGAGGAATGAAGAATTCTACTCTTTTAATACCACTTGTGATAATTGGGCTTCTGCTCAGAGTGCTCGGCACAAGTGCATCACACTCCTCAGAAAACATAAATTATGTGGCAACCACAGACTTGGCTCATTTGCTGGGTTTGAAATTAGAAATTAGAAGAGCGCCATTCAGTGTTTTGATGTGATTAGTATTGGGAAATCAGCATACCCATTAGAGCACGTCTCCTTAAAAATCCAGATTTTACTGGCAAATCAAATCCTCGATATGATCAATAGCAGAGAGAGTCTTGAGTGGCAACAAATCATCATGTTCTCTGGTAATTTCCGACGACCAAGAGGCAAACCAACGTGGAGTAGCTTTCAAGTCTCTGCTGTTACCCTTAACAGACATATCTGACTATGAACAATGGTCTTTCTCATCGGAGAGACAAATGCTTTCATGCCACAGTCTGGAGAGAGGAAGCGCTAAGGGAGGCCATGTTTCTTCCTGATCCACTCAGACACATGCTGCGTTCCTCTGCAGGACAATATGGACCTTGCCAGACCCTCCTACTCACCCATAAAGCCAAGAGTGCACAGCCGAAATACACACACATGCACACTCACACTGATTAAATTAGTCTGAAGGAGGAACAAGGGCTCTCAGGACAATGTTTTCATTGCAATAATAAAGGAAAAGCTTGCTTATGGCCCTCCCCAAGCAAATATTTGGCTTCGGGTCAGCTCTATTATTCATCCCCGGAGGAATACACTGGGGCCAAACTTTTCAGCAGTGAAAGTCTGTAGATAAACAGTCAAAAAGGAAAAACAGTCCGGGCATTTACAGGGCCTGGAGGCTTTCTTTTAATAAATCAAACCTAGTCTAAATGCTAGGTAGCTGTGTCAGTATGGGGTTTGTGCTGTGGGTGGACTTATGCGGATGTGACTTATCTCCATCTGCGGACGGAAGACCCAAATCTTTAATCTTTCCACATAAAGTTCCATCGTGGGTGATGATCGCATTGTGCAGATAAGCCAACAGAGATAAAAAAAACAACAACAATATGACAGAGCCTGTTTGTGTGTTTGAGTGTGTGTAGCCACACAGGATGCCTGGACTGCATCCCAGTATCCTCGGAGGAGGCCACTGTAATCACGAGAAGGGAAAGTTATCAGGTAGGACAGGAAGACAGGGAGAGAAAGACACAGACGGACAGACAGACAGACAGATGGGCAGACAGACAGACAGATAGGCAGAGACGGAGAACAGTTTTTGGACCACCACCTAGAGGTCCATCAGGATAGGTGACATTCATCACCAACATTTTTGAGTTATGTCACATTGTGACAGGGAAGCTGCACTTCCGCCGACTGAAGGACAAACACAGAACACTCCTACTGTGTTCAAGCAGGCAGTAGTCACTTCTAATACTGCATACACCCTTAAACTGTGACTCACCTCCAAAAACATAATGTAGACAGTTGGTGAGTTGGTCTATTCTGCTGTGGCTGACTTTTCAGATACCGTCTGCTTTCCTTAGAACAGGATTTTCTGTGTGTCCAAAGTCTAAAATCCAATAAGCTGAATTTAAATGCAATTTTGACGGCCTTAAAAATTGATTGGATTATAAAGTTAATGCTACTTTAATAAAGTTGCATTAACTTCAATCTTTGTTTTAAATGTGTTTTTTTTTTATATATATATTTTTATTGATCACACTGGAACAAAACTATAAAATGAAACCAGCATGGAAACAGTACCCACTAAACCATTGCACTGTGGTGTGTGGGCTAATGTGGTGTCTCCTCTCATCGAAAAATAGCTACTTATAAAAGAAATACGTTAAAACAGTTTCTGTTAGCACTACTTTCATATAATATGGTTAAGTGCAAGTCAATGAGATCTAGCTTTAGAAAAGCACATTCCATACTTGGCTGAAGTCTGTGGAAAATAATGAATTTCAAGCACTTTGTACAAGAAAACCCTTAAATCAGGAACTTTGGGTATAAAGGCATCAGAGTCTACGGGAAGAAAAAACATAAAGTTGCCATAAAAGCAGCCAGGAAATGTCTGCATCACCCCATATTGTCTGGGGGTCACATCATGAGTGTCAGAAGAGTCATCAAAGTCAGACTCTGATTTTCCTTCATATCCTTACCATAGTAGAGGTTTTTTTTGCCGATATGGATTTGAAATAAGTCTTAAATAGTATTCATGAAAGTCTTAAAAAGTCTTAAATTTAAGTTGTTGAAACCTGCAGAAAACCTGTTAGAAACTAAAACTACTTTTAAAGCAATGATCATCATACTGGTACCTGTATCCACTCCTTGTTCGAGTCCTCTGCCGGAGTCCATGCGTTTTCATAGTAGTTGAGTCTGGAGCGCTCTGGGGACCAGCTGGGGTTGTACTGGGATGAGGCCATGATTTGATCTGATGTTATCTCTCCTGATTCCATACCCAAAGGATCACTGCAGTCAAAGTCTGTAGAGGGAGGAAGAGGACAGAAGAGAGAGAAATGCAAAACAGGGAAGAGAGTAAAAGATTAGCTGAATTCTGAAAACGGAAAGCACAGAAATGTACTCTGCATGTTCTTTCAGTGTCCCCCCCCCCAGAATCGGAGCTAGTCTCTGGGGAGGAGGACACCACACGACAGGCACTCAGGTTTTCTGGCCGGAAAAGAACGGTACATCAGCAACGCCTCACTAAATCCTTTCTATTTCTCTCCCTCTACTTTTTAATGGAAGCAGGATGGAAGTGTTCCACATTAAGACGTAAAAATGTCTTCATAAAACATTCAGTGTGGGCTAACTTTACGCCTGTATTAGGCGTTAAAGTGACTTTCACTCGAGTTATTTTTTTCCACTGACTGGATCTGTTTCCTTCACCTCCCTGAGGGCAGTTTATCTTTTTTGCACATGGTGACTTTTTTCCCCCAACTTGGTCTCCTGGGGGAGTTTAGGTACGGTTAGTATCTGTATTTTGGGACAATATATCACACTTAATGGCTCTACCACCAAGGACAAGAGGTGGCTTCTCTTGTTTGTGTTGACATGGGGCAGTCGTTTTGAGGTCTCCCTGGTTAAAGACCGCGGGGGGCCTCTAACCTCTGGAGGTCAGACATTCTGACACCGCTGTAGAGGAAGCTGTAGCGATGCACACAACGAATGACATGACCTTTTGATGTGGGCAGGAGTCACCACAACAGCATAGTTATGTGAAGGCACACTCTCACACAGTGGGAACAATTGTTTTTATTGATTATTTACTATTCTTTCTGCGGATGGTGCAGATGTTCATAGAGCACCTTGACAGTGTTTCAGTCCGTCAGCCATAAGCCTGCTTCAAACCAGAGTTAATGTGGTAGATTTTATTGTTATTCAGTGTTTCAGTTTCGTTTTTCATTTCAGTTTAGTTTTAGAGATTACTTATGTATGATTTGCGCATGCTTGTGTACTTACATGATGTTTCTGTTGGAGTTGTTTTGTTTTGGAAAATGGCTGGTGGTTGACATTAGCTAACTCCATTTCTAATGCTCTTGATTAGCTACATCCATGACAGACAGACACAGTCTGTACAATTATTTTTATATAGAGGACTTGGGTCGTTTTTTCCGTGTGAATCCTTATGCTCCTTCCTGAGTTCTTATATTCTCTCTTCTGCTCCTTTTCAGAGCAAAAGGTGCTAATTAGCACCTGGGGCTAAATGAAAAGCAAAAATTTAAATAGTTGGAGAAAAAAAAAGCTGATTTTACCTGCAATTCTATTTTGTTTTAGTTCATGTAGTCTTCAGAACTGTTGTTTTTATTTTTATTTTAGTAAAAATTATTTGTTCTCTCTGCCGGTTTTTGTTAGTTATGATAACACAAAACAACTGCTGACACACATTTTCCAAAAACCTGAACGCGCGCTGCTTGTGTGGACACTGAAGCACACTCACACTCACAGAGGGCACAGGATGAGGACTGTGAAACTGCTACCTATGAGCTAATCACAGATGGTCTCCCCATCTGCCACACTGCGAACACACTGCAGTCACTGGGTCAGTGTGTGTTTTGTGCTTAACAGTGTCAATGTCTGGTTGCATATGTATGCGTTCGCATGGGCCCAGTGTGAGGCTGAGAAAACTGTCTCACACCTATCCACTCTTATCGTGGTCTCACTTTGAGAAGACTGCCCGCTCTTGTCAAACTTTTACACTAAGACCCACATCATCTAGATTACAAGGTTGTGATCAACAATACCACAAAGAGGCGTCTGTTAGCCGCTAAGGACGGTATCTGATCATGTGGGTTACCGACCAAAGCAGAGCTGATATCCGAGAAGATAGTGAGGGGGAATGGATGTGTGAGGAGGCTGATTGGAGGGAATGAGAGCGAGAAAAATGGGGCAAGAACAAAAGACAAGGCCTTCTTTCATCACCTTATCACCTCTCATCAGCAGCTTTCAGCTAGAGTGTACCGTTCCCCCTCGCGATGTAGAAGCGAGAAAATCCGCCGTGTATTATGCATAAGGGGATTATGAATGATTCAAGTGGAACAAGTCTGGAAGAGTGCAGGCGAAGTTTGGAGTTATTTTCTTGCTCTTCTTCCAGCTTTGAAATGTCTCATTGAGTGATGTAAGACCGAGCAACTCCAAATTACAGTATTTACCAATCACAGGTCAGGTGTTTCAACATGCCTCTTAATGATGAACGTGAAAAGTTGACTTGCGTAATCTGATCTTAGATGGGTGATTAAAGCAACTCAAGTAACTCGGAGGTAACTAAGAAGAAATGACATCAGCGGGGACAGCGAGGAGGGGCTGTGTAGTTTTTAGTTGTGTGTATGCATAGCGTCTGTCTTCCCTGTAGGCAAGGCAAAATCCTTTTTGGAAATGATTAGTAGATTTGTTGAATGTCATCCATCTCTATTGCCTTTTAAAGACTGACTGTGTGTGTGTGTGTGTGTGTGTGAGTCTGGGGTGGTCTAGCCTCTGGACAGATTTATGACTCCTACCAGCGCTCGTCTTCCTTAATGAAATGTTTAGTTGCAGCGTTTTGCATAAAATGTACAATCCAAATGTAGAACACTGCTGTATAATTAGTTAAAATCATGCTACATTGAGTTTTATTTTTTGTAT
>JAPQRN010000014.1:7483758-7497012 GCA_037367275.1 Coranthus polyacanthus
GTTGAGAGAGCTAACTAGTGGGGAAGCTGCCTTTTGGAGTCTGTCTGGGCCCACATGTTAAAAAACAAGGTCTCATAAACCATGGGAGGCAGACGTTTACCCTGTAACACATTCCCCAAATGAAAAAGCAGGAGGTGTTTATTTAATAACTACTAAGCTCTGTTTAACAAGAGGGAATTTGTCATAATAGGATCATGTGCAGCTTCAGTTGTAGACAACATCTGCTTCTTACTTTTTGTATTTCTCTGGTGGTTCGTTTATTGCCCTTTAATTCTTCTGGATGTGCAGTCTTTTCCAATTTTTCTTCCACTGAGCAAATCTATATTAATTCTGATTTCATATTAATCCTTGCCTCACTTTTATGGATTATTTTTGCCTGTGTTCCCTTGCTTCCTCTGCTTCTGCTTCACTGGCATCCCCGTCTGTTTGATTTTTGGTATTTTCACTCCAACTCACCCTCTGGAACGGTCCTTTCGATGACAGTGAAGTTGGCAGAGAAACCTTCCTTAGCGATAGCGCTGTCAGTGTTGATTGTCAGTGCCAGGATGCCCGTGTAGGATATAATCCTGCCTGGAGTGTTTTGCCCACAGTACCGCCCGATGTATGGTCCGACTGAAGGAGAAAGCAAGATAAGGAGAGAGAGAGAGAGAGAGAGAGAGAGAGAGAGAGAAAGAGAATATAAACATTATCACTGGGGTGAAAGTTGGGTTAACTCAATATTTGTTTGTTTGCCACAGCCATGTCACACATGGGTTTAACTACCAACCCTCCCCCTGTGGAGGTGTGAAAACTAGTGTGTCAGTGTGGTATGGCTACATTTCTTCACCCAACCCCATAACAACGCGTGAGAAAAGCCTCTAAAAGAAAGCATTCCAGCCTGGTTATCTGCTGAACACAAAAAAGAGCAACAAGGACGAGGGACCTGCGGTGCCGCCAGGTCACGGTCTCTGTCTATTTGCTGGCTGTAAATTCCTCAGACTTCCTGTCTTCCCCTTACCCAACCTTATTATTTAATGTAGCGCAGAGTTGAGGAGGACACAGACATGGCCAAGTAGGTTTTGTGAAGAAGAAATAAGTGGAGACTGGGCACAGACAAAAGGGTAAAAAGACAGAGTGCAATAAAGGCACAAAGAGGACACGTTCCAGTGAGCTGACTGAGAGGAATGAGGAAACAGATGAAGATGGAAAAATGGGTAAAGTCAGAAGCAGGAATGGTAGAAGGCAGAGAAACATGGAAAAGAATGATGGGGTGGCAAGGGAGGGAGCAAGAGAGCACAATGACCTTGCCCTCTGCTTCTGAAGTGTGCTATGATCCATGAACACTTGTGAGTGTGTGTTCCTGTTGGCGTGCAGGGACCTGCAGCTTATCTGTGATTAGTAATGCTGTGATCAGCAGAGAGTGACAGTTCTGCCTCCCTGCCATCCAAACATGCCACTTCTAGCCCGACATGAAAGGCAAAGGCCAGGCCACAGGGACCCATGGGGCAAGGGTGTGATTCAGATTAATCTTCATAAGTCAGGTGCTTGTTGCACACGTGCGTGTGAGTATACAGTATGTGTGCTCTTTGAAGCCTGAATGAAAATGCCATCTCCCGGATTATCTGCATGACTCCCCAGCGCTATGAAATTTTAAAGAATTCTGACGTGAACTCTCCATCCTGCCTGCATTTGCGCTCCTTAGAAAAGAGGAACAAGGGAGTGGAGGCTGTTCTTCCACAGCGCTTGTTCATCGATGTGTGCTTTCACAGGCGGGGACGTAGGGAAGCGCCAAGGCATGCGTTTGCCTGGACATCTCCCACCTCTCCACACCCTGATGGCTAACATGCCTCCAGCCTCCTAAGCTAATGCACTATTGATCCAGCAGGCACCATGGGTACTGACACAGTATTTTCCTCCCATGGCTTATTTTTATACTGGACTGTCTGTCACACGCAACAACAATTGAAGGGTGTGAAGCCACAGCAATGTTATGCGGTTGTCCAGTTCCTGTCCTGAAAGTGCTCAAAATAGATGCTCTTACTTTTTCTTCTTTTGTATCATAATGTCAGTTGAAAGCAGTGAGAAATCTCAGAATATTTAATAAGTTGTAAGTACCGCAGGAAATGTTCCTTTCCAGACCGCTGAGGTGCTGTTTTGTAGAAAAAAAATTATTAAAAGGTGATAATAATGTGACATATTGTCAGCTCCCAAAGCTTTTGCACGTCTCTTTAATCAACACAAATCTCGAAAATTAAACATGTATCACCTTTTTGGGAGAACATACGAATAAGTTATGGAAATACTTTGTGAAATCGAAGGTCAGCTCTTCACAGTTCAAATCTTCGAACGTGTGACCTCAGAGACAATTGAACTTTAAGTAAACTCACCTGGAAAAGTGCACTGATTTACACCTCAACCGTATCATTTGGAACGTCAGAGAGGAGAATACTGATGTGAACAGGGTTGAACGCTACTAGATAAAATTCTGTCAATTTTCAGCCACTGATGGGAGCTTTCATCTTGTCTGCGCTTTGTGCTGAAATAGCCAGGAGAAAAACTGAAAACTTCAAGAGGTGATTTCACTCGCTGAGTTCAAAGAATCCTCGCAAACTATGGAAGCATTGCTTTGAACACTGCGCTCCCTCTTTCTCTTTTACACCTAGTGATTTTTGATGGATTTTAAAATGCTATTTTAAGGCAATATAGTATTATGTGATTTTGTCTACACAAGTGTTACAGCCTTTCTTGTTTCCTGCTTCAGTTCAAAAATGAATGAGCACCATTTTTACTTCGGTGGGAAACAAAAGAATATTTTTAAAGGAAATTCCTTTTAGAGGCATATCCTGCAAGCCTGAATTGTATTCTTTATGTGTTCAGGGCGCCGTGAAGCAACAACTTAAATATCAGGACCTAGATTAGACCCCCGATTCCCAATGGTACAGACACTAACAAATCCTAGGACACAATGCAGCCTGTGACAGAAAAGGAAGGGCAGTAGATTCTCATAATCAACAAGTGTTTGGCACTGAGAAATAACGAACCATTACGCTCATGGTGATAGACTCTTGAACCCCTGCCCAGTCTGTTTAAGGCAGTTAGCCCACTGGCCCAGGTAATGCTTTCATATTGAGTAAAGCTGTTCATTTCTTCTGGAAAAGCAGTCAAATCTTTTACTTAGCATAGGACAGCTGATATCTAAGCGTGCATATCCACTATCTAAAAGCAACTTAAAAGGATTTGTTTAGACATTCCCATGAGGTAAATCTGTTTATTCACCTCCAGGAAAACCGTCCCAGATCTCCAGCCTGTCGTAGCGGCAGAACACGCCAGTAGGGGGCGTGGGGTCGGGCTCCAGCTCGAAGCTCTCAAACTCCAAAATGATTTCAGACATCTTTGGGGCGAAGATCATGAACGTGCAGTCCAGATTGTTGGGGTACTTCTCTGGGAAACCGGGCGATTTTATGACACCGCTGTTGGAGGTGAAGTTCCTGGAGCATTCAGGACCTGCAGGAAGGATAAAAGGGAGGAAACGAGATGGGAGAAGATGAGAATCAGTGACAAAGGAAGGGGTGGGGTTACTCTATTGAATGACTGTTGTTTAAGAGGTCTGTTTATAGGTGTCTTAGTGCACTGGGTATTGTGAAGTTTTGCCTCCCACATGGTCTATTGAGTGGAGGACAATTTACAGTCCCTAGATGACAAACCACCTTGATGTTTTTTTTCTCAAAACTGCATGGGTCTCTTGACAGTTTTCTGAAATTCCCTTTTGGCCACACTCCTTCATCACTGTGTGTGTGTGTGTGTGTGTGTGTGTGTGTTAAATCTATAACTCCTGGAACATCTGGCCTGTGAGAATAAACATTAATGAAAGGCCTCTATCAACGGAATCAGGGAACGATGAATAAACAGCTTGATTCACACTGCAAAGACTCCGCACTTACACACACATACTTTGACAAGCCCTCATCAGGATACGACTGTGAAACATATGAGAGGTGCTCAAGCAAAATTACAGCGTCAGTGATGGAATGAGAGGGCAACGACTGCACATACATCAACACATATACACAAGCACGCAAGGGAAAAGTCAAAATATTTATTCACAGCTCCTCGGAGAGCTGCCTTTCAGCTGATGAGGAGCATTAACGCATTCCCCATGTTAGCCACTTCTCAGAGCATCATAAGCACCAGATTATGATTTGAGAATGAGTGACATGTGATTAAAAAAAATATGCTAACAGCTGCAGGAACGTTTTTTAGGAGAATGACAGCAGCAGACATGAACACTATGCAGGCTCAAGCACACAGCTACAGTTTTACCAAGCCTGGCTTCACACAAAAACATCAGGGGAAAAAAAGAGGACTACTGTCATTCAGGGCAATTATTTGGTGCCATTAGTAGCAGAAATTTGCCCAGGATAACATCATTTTCATGCTAGTCTGACAGCTGCCATGATGGGCGCAGATGGGGCCAATCGAAACCAAAATTGCAGAGAGTTATCGCTAGATAGAGCCTCCATGCTCCAGTCATTGTAGCTTAAATGAATGTGGCAAACTGTTTTTTCCACTGCCACACAAGCATCTTGCTGGGCCTCTAATTCAAGACCATCAGGCCCACTTCAGCCTGTCCACTACTGGAGTGAATGAAGGGAGAGGGAGAGAGATTTTCTTTCTCCTTAAGTTGAAAGCCACGGCGAGCAGCATTTTGACTCTAAAGAGAGTTGACATTTAGCGCAGCAGCAAAAGTGTGGCTTTTTGAGAACAGTGGGCACCATTAATTTCACAGTTTCCTGTTGTATTTACCCCTAGAAAATGGCGAGTCTGCAGAGAGAAAGAGTGTTCCCCGGAATGAGAGGGTTGTTGTCGGATGCTGCAGTTCTGCACTTTACCTCATCATATTTTGTAGAAATGTCACACACTTTTGGGGGGGAAAAAACTATAGATGCAAGCCACATGTTCGGAAAAGGTGCCAGTGGCCCCTGAGTCCTCTAGACAGCAAGTGCAATTCAGGTCAGTGTGGTGAATTTCCTGTGGATATTGGCTGGGAGCTCTACTCTCCATCCATTTCATCAGCCTCCACCATGACCCTTATCTCAGCTCAGCAGTTGACCAGAACAGATTTGGTTTTTGGAAATGGTTCCCTCTAAAAACCTGTCAAAATCCAGACAGTAGAGTGGCACAGAATAAACCTTGGACTGAGGCAGCTTTCCATAACATTTAGTGCCATCTTTATCCCTAAAATGTAATACATAATTAAAACTTGGAAGCTCAAAATAGATCCTCGTGCTTTGTATACCTTGTCTACCTTAAAGATCTTGTCATTACTTTCAACTCTTTCTGTTTGTGTTTGTTCTGAATTATCATGACTGCAGCTGAGCCAAGGACATCATCCACCTTTGTCAGCTTTTGTGTGCTGTGGGCTGTGTCTAACCCCCCCCCGAAGAAAAGAACTGAGCAAAGACATCACGACAAAATGAAGTGGCGAGAGAAGACAGAGCGCTCTGGTCTGTCCCACCGGCGAGATAATCATCCAACAGATCTCTTTTATCTACTGCCTCCACATGGGAGGGCGTTCGTTCCCCTTCTCCTCTCTATACCCAGGATGCCTTGTGTTGATGTTTGTGTGCGAAGCATTCAGTGATAGCAGTCATGCTTTCCCATGACAGTGTGTGTACGAACAGCACGTGTGCATACATCTGTGTTGACAGGGAGCTTCAGGAGACAAATATATCCCGTTGTCAGCCAAATGCTAACTGCATGCCCCATACTCGCTCCCTGTCTCTCCCTTGTTTTGTCGCTGCAGTTGTTGTGTCTTGGTGGATTTATCCACTCAATGGTGAGAACAGGAAGAAGGAAATGAAACGGAAAGCGTGTGGTTTTGTAAATAGAAACGCCTTGACTCAGGTGACGCTTACAGGAACTCATCCCGGGATAAAAAAACCTAGATTTTCCATTTTACCTTTGATAAGACAAATAGTTTGACCACGGTGCACCCTGCAGTCCGACCACAGCTTTTAAACAAAGAGACAAATTTACGACAGGAAGTAAGGAGAGAGAGAAAGAAGCAACCTTGAGTGCATAACATTTACCAGCAACCTCCAACCAGGCGCTTCAACGTTTACTGCCAGCAGTAATGGATTCTTTTAACTCTGGTTTACACCGAGCCCTTCTCTTCTGGATGGAGGAGTAAACAAATGTCACTCTGACTCATTCGCTGAGTGATTACAGTTTGTTTAACAGGACAAGTTGTTGCCGGCAAAATGATATTTAATGGAGATCTGATTTCAATCTTTGTAAGTGTTAGGGATTTATTATGAATCTTAAATAAATATGGTTTCAACATTAAGGGAGCAAGACGCCTTTCAAATGTTAGTCCCCTGATGACTTGTCCTCTATGTCTCTATTAAGCTGTTTCTCTAAGTGCTGAAAGCAGACCAGAGGCTGGGTGTTAATCATTAGAACAACATTGCGCCAAGGAACAGGCGTTAAATGTGACAGCATCTCGCTATTTTCATTTTTAAATCTCTCTCTTTCCACAAACCCCTAGCCCTCTCTCTTTTTTCCATACATTCATCCCTCTCTCTCTCTTGTCAGGGTTATTCGCGACTGGAGCCATAGGGGCTGAAGGTGTTGTTCTTGGACTGCTAAGTAAATCACCACTGTTTATGTTCCATGTTGCTCTCTAGCTGATTATTAGCCCAGTCCTACCCCCCGACCCCGCAACACCCGCCATTTACAGCCATTACTGCTCCTCTCTTCTTTAAGTCACCCCCTCCTTCCACTCGGTCCTTGCACCATGCTAACAGAGGGGTTAATCGCCAGTGGAAAATTAACTCTTTCAACACTAAATCAAACATTAGCCTGGAGTCTGTGAAGCGTCAGTTATTGAAACAGATGGAAAGGCGGGTTTACATTTACCCAAACACACACCCTGAGGCAATTCACTACTGACATAGCAGTTAACATGTCGACTGTGCGTGTCGACCCCGTCCTTTCATAGAATGATGACACATTGCTGATGGGATTGGAGGGAGGGGGGGCATTCTCCCTGTGGCTCCCCTTAAAGAAATTTGTTGTTTAAGGTTTCCATGAGGGCAGTGTGTGTGTGTGTGTGTGTTTGTGATGACAGTCAGTCTCCGTGCCAGATGTGACCTATGCCATCAGGGCGTGCCGTCCAATGAAAGCTACCCCCTAACAGACCCCACCCTACACACACGAACCTTGGGAGTGTTTTTACAGGTGTGTACTCAGAATAAAAGCACCCGCATCACGATGACACGATAAACAAGGATATTGCGTGAAAACAGCAGAAAGGGAGGCAGTGTGTTAAAGCTGCCTCCAACAAGACAGACTGAGTCATCCTTGTGAGGAGATGGAGATGAGCTTGTGTATGAGTGGGAGGGAGGGGGGCTTCCAGTGGCACTATCTCTGCTTCTTCGCCCACTTCAATGGGCCCTTAGCCAGCCTTGATGTGGCTCAAAGCAAAGTGGTGAGCTGTTAAAAGAAAACATATGTGTATGTGCACATGTGTATGAATGCGTGCGCTCAAGAGGATAGATGTCTTCCAGAAACACTTGAGGATTGCAAGAGAGATACTGTCATTTAAGAGAATAAGCACCGCTTATCATCTTCTACGAAAGCACCACGATTTTGGAGGATAACGCCACCTCAATTTGGTTTACTCAACTTTTAGGGGCTCTTATAACTGATTTTTGTTCACACTGGTGGTTATTTATCAAGGCAATACAAGGCCAATGTTTGCACAGATTTTTTATTTAACATTTCATTTCTGCCTGGAAGTCGAAGGCCTCCGCAGAGACGTACACAAACACAACCAGCTTGCTAATCTGCTCCCTTCAGCTCAAATATTCCTCTCTCTCTCTGGTTTATCCTTCTTCTCTATCTCTGTCTACCCCACCATTGCTCTTCCTGTCTCTTGCCAGACTTCAGCCAGTGAAGCAAGGCTGCCAATTTGCAGGCTATAAAATAAATAGCCCATGCTAATTAAGACGGTTGGATGGGATTGAGGACTGGAGAGAGGGAGAGACTGATGTGGAAGTGGCCACAGAGAGCCGCGAAACAACCTGTTCTCCTCCAATTAGACACTTCGCAGAGTACCGCTGATGAAAGCCAGCATGTTGAAGTGTGTGTGAAAGTGTATTTACGTAGTTTACAGCTTAAGTGGGCAAACCAGTACAAGTAAACTCATATGTATAGGCTTGCATATGTCCCCTGAAGGGAGTGATGTTTACATATGTTTACTTTGTGGGTACATTTATCTTGCATGTGACCTTTGCTTGTGTTTACCCGGAGATGAAAGTCAGCACCAGTCCCCGAGGTTGACTTCCACTGAACTCTAGGCCCATAATCACAGTGATAAACAGCCTGCATTCTTTGCATTTCCCTTCATTGGCATGCACAAGCATGTGCCTCCCGTTCCTCCATCCATTATCAGAGCATCTGTGTATCATCATTAACGTTACATGTGTTAGCCAACACAATGTTTTCTCTAATACCCTGCATGTTGATAAGCTGTGTTAATCTGCTAGCTTTGTATCTCTCTTTCTGCTTGGTTCTCTTTCTCACTCTAACAAACAGGGACATTAATTGATCTCAGAGCCCTGTTCTTGGCGGCAGCTTCTGCTACTTTAGTCAAAACATGGAGTAAAAGTAAAACATGGGTCCATTGAGGAAGCAACAGAAACACCTATGGTGCTTTTCTCCACAGGGGGGATGGGAAAGGGGAAAAAACTCCAAGATGAACATTGGGTTCTGTTCCCCAATAAACTCCTTTCCCCCCACACAACACTGATTCAGTCTGAATTCTATAAGTAAAAAGGGCAAGATCCTACATTTTCATCAAAGCAAAGCAACTACGGCATGAAATCGCTCACCTGCTGGGATGGACCTTCAGAGTTTCTGTTTATTGCATAAAATGTTTTATTGTGCTAGAGCTGCAGTGTCTATAGTGGTTACACTAACAAGACCATTAGATGATTTTGTTATGCAGTGTTTTTACTGGCACCTACTCAATTACAATACCCAGCCTGTTAACTACATTAGCTAATGTTTATTATTAATTCTGTATTGCATTGTCTCTCAGTTAGCTTGCTATTTAAGCCAGCTAGCCGGCTAAGTATTGTGTCTATACATTACATGAAGTTAACATTTCTGTCAAACACAACAGCAAGTGACTGAAATGACTTGATGCTTAACACAACAGTGTTAGCTGGCAGTGTGGTTGGTGTTTTCAGTAACTTAGTGGTAGTGTGAGGTTGGGGAGTTTCATCCACTTCAAAAGAAGCTTCAAAACAGTGGTTCACAAACTAGTGGGTAACATAATCGTGTTTATGTTCACTTCTTAAATACATGTTTACATCAGTATACATCAGCTAGATTTTTATTTCCTCGTGTCAATGCCCTCTGCGCGTGTTCAGCAGTTTCCCCACTATCACCACCGGGCTCCTAACACGCCTCATTTAAATCAGTCCTGCCTAATAGATCAGACTGGGAAATACCAAGCTAATCATGAGAAGAATGTAGTGGATTTCACAAGGGGAATGAGGCAGTGTATGTGTGTGTAGATGAGTCTGCATGTGTCGTGGGTGGAGTGATGCTTCGATCTCATAAATGGACCCACACTATACCAGCTGGCCTATTGCGATGGCAAACCCAGAACACACAAACACACACAGACACACAACCGGCCTAGATTAAAAGCAAAGAGGGACCTTGCAGGGCCATTCATCATGTCTCCGAGGTCAGGGAGGGCTGTCCCACAGACTACTGCTAAGGTTAATTAATGAAAGTGGAGTCTGTAGCACCTGTCTGCCTACAAGTCAATGTCTAGATATGTGTTGTCCTCCGCCTCCTCCTTCCAGACCAAACAAAGGAAGGCAGCCAAGGAACAGGAAACTTTTGTTATGCTGTCTTCTGATAAGATAGACATCCTCTAAAGGTGGATCTGTGGTTTATTATACCTGAATCCAACTCAAAGCACTCACATGTCTTATTTTTAAGTCTAAAATAACAGAAGGAACCTAAAACTGATCATCCTCTTGCTCTTGATTGCAATCTGACAACACTTGAAGCAACATTTACTGAATCAATGCTTAGCAAATTATGCCCTTGCTTATCGCAAAAAAAAAAAAAAAAAAATCACAGTAGATCAAAACTGCTACAATTATGGAACATATGGGACCATGATTCATTGGTTTTGAATGGAGCATATTGCTTGCCATATTGCGATTGCATAATTTGATGCTCTGGTGCTTTGACTAAGCCTCAAACAAAGCATGAAATTAGATGCTCCTTCTTGCCCCATTATCAGAAGTATTCCTCCCAGTTTCACACTGTATCACATCATGTGTGACAGAAATAAAATAATAATATAATAATAAAACAGTAACGAATTATCAAAATAGTTTTTGTGGGAATGCTTTCCAAAATTAATCATGAAGGCCAATAGCTGTCAATACATTATAACATTATACTTACTGGGTGATTACTACAAACATGTAAACTAAGATTGTAATGTCTATAAAAGACTTTACTACCCTGTGTTTTGTACAGCTGTTTCCGACCACCTACCTGTCTTGAAGATCTCATATCGGATGGAGAAACCTGCTCCATGGGTCTCGTAATCAGACACAAACTTGATGAAGAGTTGGTTTCCGGAGGAGACGACAGGCGAGGGTGCGATCTTCCCGCAGTACTTCCCCACGAGCTGTCCGCTCTCATCCACACCATCTCGCACCTCCACGTAGTCATACCTGAGCAAAGACAAGACAAAGGGAGGCATCATTTAGACATGTTGTTTGTCTAGGGTCAGGGTCAGGGCATAAACTGCTATTGTGTGTGTGTATTGTGAGTGTACGAAGGCGCACACACACTCATTCATACTCAGAGGAGAACATAAACACAGAGCAACAGAACATATTGTGTAGGTAATGTGGTGGAAATAAAACACAGTGTACTAATGAGGTCTCAGGTTAAAACACAGAGAACAGGTGGGCAGGCTTTGCTTTCATTATATCGACCTGGCACACACACCAACACAAAGATGCCGTAGGGGTTTTGTGCTCCCAGCAGCACTGAGGTCAGGTTTACGTAACGGTTTTAACTACAGAACTTCAGCTGAGGTGTTGTTTATCTCCTGTACGAGCGCACAATATCACTGAAAGTGTGTGTACCTCAGTTGTTTAAGGAACTCAAAGTGATTATACTTTGGCCTTTGGCTCAAGGTGGTGTATAGAAAAGAGCAGGTGTTAAATCTATTAAATACACGCAGACTCTAAACTCACATTCAAATGGAATGTCAGACCCACGGCTATTGAGGGAAGCAGACATCTAATTGACTCGGTGCAGAGTTTAAGGAGCAGAGAAGGAAAATAGTTTTGAAATAGGACTGGGAACAGGAGCATATACACACAGAGAGAATCTGGCATGTGAAATTTAAGCTTCTAGAGAAGAAATAAGCATGACTGGCCAACGAGGGTGGTCTAAACAGCCTCTGGTTATCGGTGTGCGCTTACAGGCATCTGTAGTGTTAAAAGTGTACATTAAATGAGTTGGAGTTGTGGTTTTCTTCTGCCGCCTGTAAATGTGTGTATATGTTTGCAGGATGGATGAGTCAGATGGCTTCTCCATTCGCTGTTTTGACTCTGAATGACGGGCTGAGTGCTGCTCCAAAAACATATTTGGGTTCAGGTTTCCACAGTACTTAATTGCCCATAACACCCGGCGTTCTCGCCAAGTTTTCAGCTCTGAAGGCCTCTTATCGAATATATTCCTGCCCAAACCCAGACGACCTGCTGCACTGCTTCATCGTCTTTACCAGAGTGTACAGAAAAACACATCTTAAACTTACACAAAAATGATTTTAATGCAACTGTAATGTACAGCAGGTGTGTGGCCATATTCTGTCTCCTCCTCCTATTCTAAGAAAATATGTTCCTTCTGGGCACAGGCGCCTATTTTCATAGTTTTTCTTGATTCCCAAATTACTGTCAAAACACAAGGCCTCCTTAGCAATTCTGAACTCACTTAATGCACTGGATTACACACAAAAGGGCAATGTATACTTTGAATGATGGCTCAGGGTGGGCTGAGTCCCTCAGGTGCGGCCAGACATGTAACCACAAGCACCTTTTTCTATGAAAATGTTTTCCTTCACCTGTCTTAAGTTTAAAAAACAGATTTGTAAAACAGAAATTGAGTAACCTGAGGTGATTTGGGTGACACAGGGAGGGGTGCCTTCTGTTTTTTCACACAGTCGTTATGTGAAATATTACAGCGAACAGCGAGAGAACAGGATACAGTGTAAGAAGATGTAGTGACAGTGGCCGTGGAAATTGGGTCCCCTGAGGAGGTGCAGTGGATGGATGACTTCACTTGTCTTGCAGCTTGGATGGAGTGATCTGAGGTGATATGGAGCTGCCAACATGCATCAAGTGCCTGCTTTTGTTCTTGTATCTTTTGAATGTGTGTCTCACTTGAAAGAATCCTACTGTCTGTCTGTAAAACTAATGGCTACCACTAACAGCTGCCATTCAGGCTCTGCAGTCCCAGGTATTCTCCCACTGCTTTATGAAAAAGTACCTGGAAGGCTCTCGTTCCTTGCACTTCTTATTAACACTCCCCTTTCTGCTGCTTTCGGTGTTAAATCCCCTGTTCAACCTGTTTGGACCCTCTTTATTGGATATTGCTGTGATTTCAGACCGGATCTTCTTCCTCGCCCCGCACTACTAGGCCACCAGCTGTGGCAACAGTCTGATTCCGCTGACACAAGTACTACTTTGTTTTAGCTACTTTATCAGCTGCAGCTCAGTAAAAAATACTAGTTTCACGTGGTGTTTACAATGTTATTCCTCCCCTGCTTTGCGGCTGAATGAATAAAGAGTAATTCATTATTTAGTTTAAAGGGCTCCCCTGAAGCATGGATTGGGTTTCTGTTGTAATGATGTCATGGTCTTGCCAAGTTCTGTGACCACAGTAAATATTTATGGTGCAAGCCAACCAAATCAACCAAAGTTACAAAACTCATCTTTTTTGCTGTCAAAAATGCTAATTCTTTACAAATGTGCAGTTTTTTTAAAAAGTTTAAATTTAAAGTGCAGTAGTGCAATATAGAAAAGTATATTCCAAAAACACGATTTACTAAGTTCCTTCAAGTTTCTATTTGTGCAATCAACTCCTCTCCTCTCCTCTCCTCTCCTCTTCCTCTCCTCTCCTCTCCTCTTCCTCTCCTCTCCTCTCCTCTCCTCTCCTCTCCTC
>JAPQRN010000014.1:7497112-7509225 GCA_037367275.1 Coranthus polyacanthus
AAAGAGAGAGAACAAAAGGAAGCGAGAAGGAAAAGCAGGTGTCTGAAACTGTCTCCTCTCCTCTCCTCTCCTCTCCTCTCCTCTCCTCTCCTCTCCTCTCCTCTCCTCTCCTCTCCATCTTTTGGTTCCGAGCTCACAACAGAGAGCATCAATCTTTCCGTGGCCCTGCTCTGTTCTATCAGCAGACTTATAATTCACCTCAGAGGCTCTGTCTCTGCAGCTATCTACCATGCAACTGCCAAAAGCTGAGCATTGCCAGACGCCTAAAAAATTGATGCTGAGATGCATCACTGGCATGACGGAGGAGAGAAGAGTAAGCTACAGTACGAGTACGAAAGAACTGAGCGAGTGCTTGTGTGTGATTTTGTTGTTTTTGTGCACATTGTATGCATGTGTTCGAATAGTCCATGCAGTGTGTGCAGTGTATAATTTGTTTACAAAAATTACAAGAAAACGCAAAAAATAAACAGATTTTTCCTTCCTCGCAGGCTTTTAATTTACCATCAAAACAAGAGTAACAGTCTTCTTTCTGTTTCTATTTCAACACCCTACACTTTGAAAAAAGCTGTTTATTGCATTTCTACCCTGGCGCATCATCAGCTCGGATGGCCCTCGTAAAGGCAGCACAGCAGGAGAGAGGATGCAGATGGAAGAGAGAATACCCCCTGGGGGTCCTCGCTTTGCTCTATGTGCAACGAAAAAAGAAGAGACCTCCTTCTGGAAATTGTCTCTATTTGTGCCTAAATGACTAGAGTGTCAGCCAGAACTCCAGCGGTTCTGCGCCACTGGGTCCACACACTCTGCTCTGCTAACACAGATCCATCCAGGCCCTTATCATCTGGAAGACATTATGGGAAATGCTTGGCGGGGCAGTTTGACGCCTCCAAAAAGACTCTCCTGTTGTCAGCCATGTTAAATGTAGCTCTAATCCATTGCTCTAAACACCTTTGGGGACTTGCTTTTAGAACTAGGAGTCCTTAGGGAGGACAGAGGATGGTTAACTGCCTCCATCTCAGATCATAAAAGAACAACAGGAACATGGCCTAGTTTAAAGCCCCAAATGGTACCATATTTTCAGGGTTTGACCCATCAAATTAAACTTCAGCTTCTCGGGGGACTGAGTTGTGATTTGTTGTCATAACATTTGTGTTGTTATTGTTCTTATGCCTCATGATAATAGAATCCAGTTGAGCCATGCACCTATTTATCTGTCTAGTCTGCTTTAAAACTGGGTGGGCCACCCCACACACACACAGAAATAAATACACACATAGTGAGCTGCCTACCACAGTGCTAATAGTGAAAATGGTTTGCCAATCCAGTGGGGAAATTAAAGGGAAAAAAGAAAGGGGAGGGGGTGAGGAGGGGTGAATGTAATTCTCAACGACCTTCGCTTCACCGACTCAAATGTATTAGCCTGCCTTCTTTCTTCAGGCACAGAGAGAAAGCAATCCGCTAGTGTCAAACGAGAACATTAGCCCTCCTTGCAAAGCCAAAGAGAAGGCGACAAACCAGCGGCCTAACAATATAACAGTTATATTGCCTGAAGCTTTCCCATGGAAATAATCTGTCCTCCCTCTATAAATGTCTGCTTGATATGGTTCTACAAAAGCAATACAATCTGAGGCAATGGTATAACACTATGACAGAGTGTGTAAGCCCAGTACAATTGGTTAAATTTCTTAATCAGACCATTTATAAGCTCAAACATGCTGTGGAACACCCCGGAACAAGAGCACTTTCTTTGCTATTACTCCCTTTGGTTCAGCTGTACATAGAACAAATGTCCAGCGCTTTTCTCCGGCATTTCTCTTTCAGCGGCTGACACAGAATAAGTTGCTATCGCACCAAAACATGTCACCTACAACATATCAAAACATCTCTGGGTTACACAAGTGGAAAAGTCCTTTGGGACGGCTCTGTGAGGCCCAGAGAGATTGAGTAAGAAAAAGAGCCTTGTTGTCAGCTGTCAGAAAACCTCCGACCCAGTGCCTTCACGTGTTAACAAGTCCAGGCTAACAAACTGTCACTCGAGGCTCTGGCAAAACATCATTAACGTTTGTACAAGAGGGCCCGACGCAAGTTGACTTACTTTTTGCGAGCCTGAAGGGGACAATCCTTCCAGAAATAAAACGCACTGTTTTTCTCCAGGTCTCACTCCATACCCACTCCTGAATGTATCATTCATTAACCTGAACTAGAATAACAGGTTACCTCTTTCTTTGGGCCCAGTCCAGCTGTAATGACTGCCCTGTCAGTTCAACATAAAAAACATTACTGCTAAATGAGTTGCCAAAGTTGTGATTTTTATTGAAGGGAAGGACCTCATCGTTAAACCAGATGCTTGACCACGAAGTGTGAAAGAAATCAGGAAAGTTTTTTTTTTTTTTTTTTACACTATCACCCTCTCCACTGATGTGTCTCCACTTCCAAATCTGCAGAAAATTATCGAAGGCCTCAGAACATGGCAACCCACCCAGCGGGATAAACCGCTACCCAATCAGAGCTGATGGATTCTGAAGTGGTTCCTTGTCAGAGAGGGGAGAAGGGCATGATTGCTTTGCTCACTGTTCACCAAGGCATACACAGATGGAAAGATAAAAAGATATCCCCACCCTGACGGCCCAGCTGCACCCATCCAAATGGGCCTCTCTGGGTGTCACCGCCGTACGGTTACACTCAGCTCTGTATTATTTTTAGATTTCATGGCTGTTTTTGATTTTGCGGCGGCCTCTGCCACATGTTCGTAAAGCATATTCACTTTCCTAAACAGCAATTATCATTAGCATTGATGGATTTAGCGTGCCTCCATCCATTAGCTCTCCTAATTACACTGTCGAGAGATCTGCTGTCGCCAACAATCAAATTAATGAATTTGGCTATTTAGACTCAATTATTGCATCCCCCCTCCCTCTCCAACATGCACAATAATCCTTTATTCAGAAATATGAGCACAGACTGACAGAGGGAGATTTCTGCCCCAAGGGGGGGATCCTTTCTACTCAGGCACAGAGCAGGCTCACACAGCTATGACCTGCAGTGGGGGCGAGCAGAGGGCGGGGCCAAGAACAAGTACAAAAAATAAAACTGACCACAAAAGCTGCATTGTTAGCAGGCCGTCTAAATCCCCCCATGCTCACCTCACATGTAGGGCCGATTGCCCTTTGAACCCTGACGATGCTAAAGTATGTTCAGCTGACTTGTTCTATATTCCCATGGGTAACTATGACATGCCTGCAGGGATATTTTCAGTCATCCACATTTCGACCTTGTTTCCTCATTAAAACAGCTAAGCATCACAAATAGGTCACAATAACGTGATTATAGAAACAGGCATGTATGTCAGTGGTATATATAAAACAAGGAGTAAATATGCTCTTTGTTGTATTTCAATCATTCGCTCCTGAGGCCCAGACTCAGCATAGTTTATAGTTTTTTATAAATTGTCAATAAAAATGAAACATTATTTTCATCTGATTTAACACAATTTGGTCCCTTTAAATGTGCAGTGTGTATGATTTAGGAGGGTATATTTGCAATGTTTCTACAGTAACCCAGAGTGGACAAACCAAACATTGGCTATAGCGACAACCCTTCGCAATTTCTGTGTTTTTCACAATTTTAGCAGCCACTGTAGGTTCTCAAACCCATTTGAAAGAGAAGGGTGAGGGTGGAGGGCTGCTCAGCTGGTTGCAGTCGGCAACCTCACCACTAGATGCCACTAAATCCTACATAATATACCTTTAAAGCTGTAGTCGACAGAAAACAAATAGAGCCAAGGGTAGGTACAGAATTCTAGTTTAGTTTCAGGCCACTTGACTTGAGGTTATTATCAAATTTTTGCACAATGATGCCAAACATTACTGCCTGCTCCAGCTTTAAGTGAAGAGAGAGAACGGACCAACTGACTAATAAAACCACAATAAGTGTTTGCTGAACTGCAAGTTATATATTTAAAATCCAATTCCTACTTGTATCAGGTCTTCACAGATTTTTTAAAAGATTTAGAATAAAGAATACATATAATTGTATCATTTAGGGTACAATTACAAATTACAAAATAATGAGCCCTTAATATTCACTTGTAAAGTGGATCAATACAACACCAAGCTCTGATTAATAGTAGTGTACAAAATACATCCATCTGCAGTGCATTGCTGGTGTGCATAGTTCTCCACTGCACTGTAAGAAAACTGTAGCTGCAGGTACATAAGATTTAAGAACACCCATCTGGTGCACATTTCCTTTTTTACTGCACATCTTGTTATCATGAATACAGTGAGAATGAGTAAGTATATTTAATTACAATAATGCCCATGGCAAGATGGAAATACACATTTAGCACTTTTCCCCTGCTAAGTGAGCTTCAGAGATGAAATTGCTTAGCATACAGCAGTGCTTTATGCATCTTAGTGTGCAGATACTGTATGCATATTCAAGCTCTAAATGTATGCTTTTGCAAATGAAGCAATGAACCCTTTGGGTAGATTTCGAAGAAACACTTAATAGAACTAAAGCCACAGTGTAATAATGGCCCTTCTGCAATAGCAATGAGCTATTATGCAATACGTCATTTATTTCCCTAATACAGGAAGGGTTCGGCACGTTAACACAACATGCCTTGAAACCCTGTGATATGATTTACAAAGGCCTGAAAAAGCAGGAAACTGTTCTGAAAGTCTGAAAAACATAAAGCAAGAAACCAAACCAATAAGATAGAATGGATGGAAAAGCAGGTATGCTTTCTCAAACAGGGAAGAGAGAAAGAGAGGGATGGAAAAAGAAGCACTCCAGCCCATTTCTGGGCCCATTACAGGAGGGAATGGCTCCCATTTGTCCCACCTTGACATTTGAGAGGATCTCTGATTACACAGGAGAGAGGGGCAGGCGGAGGTGAGCGCAGAGAGAGTCCTCCACAGGGGTCTGTGGCACGGCTCAGATGATATGCCGTCGTTACAACAATGAGAAGTCAAGGGTAAAAATAACAGGTTGCAGGGAGAAAGGGGGCGATGTGGCACAGCAGGACTAACACATATACTGTCTTTCTTTAAAATACAATGGCCCTGCCCTGCTCTCATCACCTACTCACCCCCTGGGGCACCTACAGGACTCAGTGGCATGGATACATGCACACCCTGCAGGGAGGGAGGGAAAGAAAGACTGCTTCATTTACACATACTCTTTAAAGAACACACGAAGACCCATAAACCTCTGCACTGTTCAAAAACTGAATATATAGCATACAAAAACTGCATACATATTGCAATAGGCTTATTTTGATGCTACACCACAACTGAATTTGACATAGTAATTGTTTGAGTTGTGGCTCTGTATCCAAACTGTACAGGCATTATATTTTTTATGGTTAGGTTACGGTACTGAAGGATAGCAGGGCTTGGTTTAATACAGGAAAAGTCTGCAAAGATGCAATAAAAAATGTAGGTCTCAATAGATTTATTAATATTTAAACCAAACCGTGATCTTTTCCTAACCCAAACCAAAGCACTTTTATTGCTTAAACCTAAAAAAACTTAAGGGAGTCGGGATGCAAACTTGAATTTTGTATATTTTTGTATATCCACCATCCACCCCAACCACCTCCTGTCTATTGAGGAAAGGCAAAAAAGTAGCACATCCTTCAATGACAAATTGTGTTTAGATTATACCTGTCTGTGGTTTCCCGAAACATACAATTGGAACATTTTAATCTGGCAAATGGGTTGCAAAAACTCTATAATTAAATGTTTTTATAATTTAAGTGTTCTAACTTTTGAAAAAAGACCAGAATGATGACTGTAACCAAAAAGGTTCAAGGTCAAGGATAGGTCAATTTTTCATTTTGGAAACTTTTCACACAAACAGGGGTTCTTGCTAATAGACTATTATTGGATATCCTGTTCATGTTTTCAGTGGCAGGGTGTACATGAATTGAGTTCCTGCATGCTTGAACCATGTGACAAGTTGATGCATGAAGAAACATAGAGATAACTGAAAGGAACCTTAAGTCACTGACCTAGTGAACTTAGCATGGTATTAAAAGACATGACTTTGACTGCATGACTTTGTGTACCGCATGAGAAAAACTGCATAAACAACATGCTTTCAATAGATGTGAGAGCCATATAAACAACAAATCATGTATCTGTATTTCTGAGGCTGTGGGAAGCTCGTGGTGCTCCCCGCCGGGTAATGAGCTGTGTGTGCGAGGAGCATGCCGCATTCAAAAAAGGCAAAAGGAGCAAGAGAAGAGATGAGGGGAAGGGAGGAGGAGAGTTGAGGCCGAGGTCAACTAGAGGTAAAGCCTTTGGGTGCCGTTCAAAACTCCCTTTCCTCTCCACAATGGGCAGGAAGACAGAAAGAGTGTGATGTGGGTGAAATGGCAGTGTTGGCGAGTTAAAGGAAATAGACTGGTGAGGAAGATATAGAGAGTGACTGACCAGAAATAAAAGAGAAATAGTGCAAATATCTGATAAAAGTAGTTGAGAAACAGGTGCCAACATTTCTCCAGGAAAGCAGCAGTGGTGTGAAGTATGTTGTACTCTCTCTTTTACATGGCTCCAGAATGGCTAGTAAGCTCGAGGGCAACGGCAGTAATAACTGCACTGGGAATTATTCAATTAAATGCCTCATCCGTCCCCCCTGGTGCCCTTCTTCTTCTTTCTTTTCTCTGTCCTCCCTGCGGCCTGAGGAGGAGGCGGGGGTTTGGGGGGTCATGGAGCAGTCTGGCCTGGATGCACCGTGACCCGGTCATCTGGCTGAACATGCAGCCACTTGGCTGGGAACAGAGGAGACTGTGAACAGACCCTGGGAGAATCTCTTGGAGGATTGGAATTGTCCTCTTTAGTGTATACAATGTGCACAAACAGCCAGCAGCAACCACACCTGACCTTAAACCACACAGTAACCTTGAGATAAGACGAGCTAAATTTAGTTCTTAACAGGAAGAGGAAAAGGACTGGTGGCAAAAATAAACAATGCGCACATGTTGGCTAACATGACTTGTTGATTAGCTGTTGCCTGTTTTCTTTGAATGAGTTTCAGGCTAATATGTAAGATCACATTCTTTTTTTTTTTGTTTTGATGGCTGCATTGTTCTCATTTTGTGCACAGATTTTCCAATGATGCAGCACTTTAAAAGCCAAATAGGCCGTGCTGTGAGGGCCACATGCCAAGTAGTGCATCTTTTCCCTGGTGCCAAGCAGAGAAGTTGAATGCTTGGCATCACAGAGCCGATCTAAGTGCTGATGGCTAGCTAGCCCTTGCCAGCCTTTAGAGGGCAAGGTGACTCTTCAATTTACTGGCCTCACAATCAAACTTGCCTGCCAACTTGGAGCCTGTCTGTCCAGTACCATAATTTCCCTGTGCATTGTGGTCAAATCATCTGAGAGACTGTGCAAGTATGCATGGAAAGAGGGGCCTTCTTGTCACTTATCCCTTAAGTAGGCAGGGGTCACCATGAAAAGGTTGGGCAGGCGCCAGAGGTACAGGCTACTAATAACACATTTAGCACCTCCCTACTGTGATAATGCCACAAAAGGCTGCGGTGGGCCTGAATTTACAGTCCTTTTTGACAATTACTTCCACTTAACAAAAGAAATAAAACTGTGAGGAAAAAAATAAAATGCTGGCTGCAATGAAAAAGAAAGACCACAACTAATGTTGCCAATTTAGCGAGGAGAGATCAAGCAAAGAGCAAACAAAGCGAGTGACTGTGAGTGGCTCTAACTCAATCAGAGAGCAGTAGGCGACCACCCCATCACTCACTGTCTGCTTGCCACCGCGGCTCAATCACGCTGAGTCGAGTGTTAGAGAAACACCAGAAAGCCGACAGCCACAGCGCACAAACACAGAGACCGAAAATGACCCCGGGGATCTACGACTGAAACAGGACGGTCCTTCCTACCTACCAACCCTCTTACCCCATTGCAAACAAACTTCTCCCAGAACCCCTCTGGGGATTTGCTTGATTGTTTGAATAAAGAACCCTGTGGTTGCTGAGGCCCCCCTCCCACCTGCCACCTCTTGAGGATCTGGAAGCACTGGGGCGTTAGGGCAACAAACAGGTCGGGTAAGACCATGGTTACATCAATCAAAATCATGAGCCCCATTCAAGGTTAGATCACTGAACGCAACATGTCTGACAAGCCTGGACACGCTGTATTAAAGTGTCCAGAACTCCCTCATCAATTCATCTAAAGAGTCTCTTCTCTTTCCTTTCTCCTCTGGGATTGGTGGATAAGTAAGACATTGAGAGGTACTGTTTCAAACTAATCCACCCATGACTACAGCTCTGCCACCCACATATTATGAACCCCCTGTTATTTCTTTCTGTTTTCTATGCAGTGTCATAAACGGAGAAGAAATCAGCATTTGATGGAACAAGACTAAGGCGAGAGAGGAAAACCTGTTGCTAATTATATTATATGAGGCAGAGAGAGGGGGAGACGGTACTTATTGCCAACTGTCCTTTGGAAACAGAAATGCATAATTGAATTATAGCCTCAGTGTTTAATGCTTTTTCATCGATGCTGGAAAGAAAACGAGCACAAATTTTCTTACAGTCAATAGATGTGTGTCCAGATAGAGAGCTGAGATTACCAAATGTCCTCTAATCACGAGTCTTTCCATACGGCTCCTTTTCTAGAAATCTGTTTTGGATAAAACGCAAAAGAGCATCCGACTGACATCTCTAAGCTGTGTGAGCTGCGGATTCATTCCACAAGAAACTTCCATATAGGGAAGCTTGTCTTGGTTTAGGGCTGGAAAGACTATGAAGATGAAGAAGAAGACGGAAAAAAAAATCAGCAGTCGTGTGCCAGAAACAGCTTAGTGACACTCAATCCCTGGCAAACGCTAGTCGCTAACTCCCACATCGAGATGCAAAACAAAACAGGCAGAAACGTGAGACTGTATGATTCCTTTGTGCTGCCATAGATATGTAACAGAGGCTTGAGATCCAGTGCGTTATTTATGAGCATGGCCCTAGTCTTTTCTCTTTTTCTCTTCCTCTACCCTCCCTCTTTCCTCCTTTTCCTACTCTGAAGTGGACCTCCCTCCCGCTGTGAGCTAGAGTGGCTCGCCTCCCGGTTGTGGTCAGGTTGTGCATGAATCAAAGTGGTGACAGAGCAGCAGGGAGGATGGCAGATGCCACGGCCAGAAAGCTTTTCAATCAGGCTGCCCTTCCAAGCTGCGGCCAAGGTGAAACACTTCACCGGCAGATGAGAAAAAAAAGAGCGTCAACCCCACGGTCACTCACACACGCGTACCTACTGCATGTATGCTAGCACACATGTGCACAGACCTACTTTAATCCTGCTCATTAACCAGGGAGTCACCCTTTATGTTTGAAAGAGATGAAGAAGAAGAAAGAGAGAAATGAAGGTCAACTGGTTTCTGAGGCAACATTTCTGCCTGCTACCATGCCTCTGGTGCCCTCTGGTTAATTACCAAGGTGAACACTTAACATTAATCTGCGTTGTGGCTTTCATTTGCTTTGAGTGCCTCACCCGCCTCATTAACAGCTATGTTTTCCAAATATAGCAAGCGAATGGGATAATATATTGTAAATAGAAATTTAAGATGCAGAGTGCTTGCTGCTGGAAGTTTCACCATGCTGACAAAATAAGGTTTGGTGTAATTGCTGTGAAGTGCAAACAAGATATATTCAAAGTAGATTGCTCTTTGAAACACTGCTGACAAGCAATTTTTTTTCTAGGTGCATAGTTTCAATGTAATTTTAGGTGTAATTTGATTTCCATTGTGATGAACTGTGGGAGTCTATTGCTGTGCAAAATACCAGGTGCATAATTTCAACTGCTTTTGTCAAACCCGGCAGTTAAAAGAAGCGGTGTCGCCCTACGCACTCTTTATTTTGCTGTGCCTATTTTGCGGCGCCTCTTTGAACTCCCCCAGCACGGATGCTTCACTGACATGTACTTTGAAAAGAAGCACACATTGATGGCAGAAATAAATGTCCGCTAACAGGCCATAAGTATCTCCAACAATCCATGCCACTCCAAAGCTGCATCGCCTCAGCCTCTCGGGTCACAGTACTTCCCTTCTTTAAAAGCTTCTGCTGCCACAAGCCTGTTAAAAAAAGGTTCCTGTTGCGTCCCTGCCTTATTTATTCTGCTCCATGACAACGGCTGATAAACGCTCACACAGCTCGCCTTATTTGCCCATGGTTGCCTTGCAGAGGAGCGTGAGAGAGTAGTGAAGGGGGAAGAAGGAGTATGGTGGAGTTATTGCTCCTCACTCCCCCCCAGCTGTGAAGCTTCATTACACTTTATCGTGGAGCTGCTGTGTGCTATTCAGGTGGAAGGCTAACAGGGGAATTAGGAGAAAGTGGCCAAGGGGATCTTTTCCCTAAAGCCCCTTGTGCTCACTACTCTCACTTCCTAGAAACAGGTGGCACTCTTTGTCAGGCGGTATGACCATATGAGTACAGTAGGATTCCACATAACAAAGGAAGCACCAACTATAGATCCAGTGTAGGGTAAAAACTCCCCCCCCCCAACACTTCCAAAGCTTCTTCTCTAGGGTCCAGGGCCTTGTCAGGAATGCCAGGAGGGGCAGGATGTCCATTGTAGAGGGTACACAGCAGAGAATGTTTGCCTTCCCAGCAGGCCAAGCAGCTCCACAGGGGCAGCTCAGCGGGAGATTGAAGTGGAAGAGGGCAGAGGGGCAGACAGAGGAGAGGGCTACAATTACAAAGAGGAAAAGAGTGCTTTTCCAAGCTTTGAGTTTCAGGCACCTGAACGTAGGGGGGCTCTCACTGACTTTTGAAGCGTGGTGAGGCGTTCGCTGACTTTCTCCTCGATCTTCCTCACAAAGGGCTGCTTGAGAAGGCATTCCTCAAATATCTCCGCAGACTAGTACCACCCTGCTATACATCTCATCTGCACCCCCCCCACCCCACCCCCCCCCGCCATCTGTCACAGTAAAACCTCTGTGAGGTCCAGAAAAATACCATCTAGACAGATAGAAAAGCAAAGAAATGAGGGCAGGGCAGAGAAAGGAGACCGTCTCTTTCTCTCTCCTTTTGTTTTTAACCCACCTCTCTCCAGCTCCGCCAAAACAAACAGTGCAGCCTTGAGTGACGGGCTGGCTGCGAGGGATTCCAATGAGCTGAAGAAGAACTTGTTTTTTTCAGTCTGGTCAGCAAATCCGAATGCATCAATGATTCATAATGTTGTCAGGAATACATCATATCTAGTAAGTTGGTTCTCCTCTTCCCGTCAGCAGGAGAGAAGAAGATGGTGAGAACAGCCTGCAGCTCAGTTTGAAACATTCTCTTGGTCTTGTTTAAAAGTGAAAACTCTTAACTTTATCAGCCCAGAAATCTTGCTTGAACAATAAGAACTAGGGTCTGTCTTACAAATGAGATAAATTGCCTCTCTATATGGCTCATGTGAAACCCGCATTTCTCTTGTTTGGATTCAAATTCTCAACTTTTCTTTCAGATGGCAGAGCTGCCACAGCCAGATGAGCCTGACAGCCCTCATCAGATCACACACAAACACAAGAGTGTGCTGCACAAGAGCATATCTATTTACTTCAGTTTTCACTTGTGCTTAGCTTGCCCATTCCACTGAATTTCAGAGCAAATTGACTTCAAATATTTGTCTTGATGCGGGCTGTGCCTTTCTCTCAAACTTCATTAGCTGTGAGCCAGGCAAGGGCGGCCCCTGAAACTCCACTCTGTGAAAGTCTACAACGGTGCGTGAAAGGTAAACACGTTCTGCATTCAGAATCGCAGGGCTCACTTAGTGTCCTTATCTCTGTGATGAAGTGTTTTCCTCCTCCAGCTCTCAGGATACAGCCCTCTGCACTTCCCCAAACAAACCTGTCAAGGGTAGCGCACACGTGCAACAACACGACCGCGGCCAGACTGCACTCAGTAAAGGCTGCTTTTCTTTTTACGAGCACCACTTTGAGTGCTTCTTGTTTGGTTTGCTGATAACAGCCATGTTGGGGAACATGTGGTGCATGTGTGTTCCATTTGCCCACTAATTCGATTGCAAGGCAGTGCACTGCCGCATGCATTGTAGGGGGGGGGGGGGGGGGGGGGGGGGGGGGGGGGGGGGGGGGGGGGGGGGGGGGGGGGGGGGGGG
>JAPQRN010000014.1:7516427-7538621 GCA_037367275.1 Coranthus polyacanthus
TCTGTCTGTCTGTCTGTCTGTCTGTCACCTACTTCTGTGCATACCAAAATGCACACAGAACATGACATTTAGAACATGAGCTGTTCATTAGTGACTTTAAAGTGTCAGCCTCAGCGGTGGATAAAACACAAATACAGGTCGAGGTGTAATGTTCAAATAGAATTAAAAGGGGCCCATATGGAAAATGTAGCCCTTGACATGAATACATTGTGAATAAGTGACAGAGGTGACAGGAGAGGATGGACATTAGACAACATTTTTTTTTTTTTTTTCCTAAAGGAAGTCAGAGTTATATTTCATTCATAAATTACTCCTCATTAAGCACATTCACAGATGATAAAAAGACAAATTGTTAGAAACCCGACTGAGGAATAACAGTGGCTAAAGTGAACATTCATTCATATTTTCTGTCATTGTGCAACTCTCTTGTATGGGGAAGTGAAAGTGACATTTAGCCCTTTCCTTATATAACCCATACTGTAGCTGAAACTTCCTCAGTGGGCCTGGAGCATTAAGCCTGGCGCACGCACGCACGCACACACGCACACACACATGCACGCACACACACACTGCTTGAGTTCTCTGCTGTTTTAGCTCAATCGACTGCAATAACTGCAGGCTTCCAGCTGCGGGGTCTCTGTAGTTAGAGCCTTGTGCCCTGTAGGGGGCATCAGAGCCAGTGAGCAGCTCAGACACAGCCACCCATTGCTCCTTAGGGCTCACCTTACACTGGTGTCTTTAACATTGCATGACCGAGTTTACAAACAAGTGAGCTCATTAAAGGTTTTTACAGACTTAATCACTATATTCAGTATACATTTCAGCCAGTTTTCCCACGAGAGAATGCGCATATTTTGGACTGCAGAGAAATAATGTACTTTACTGTGTATTACACGTTCTAATCTCCTAGTTTAAAGAAATACTAGCAAACCATTGTGTTACCTATAAGGAATGAAAGCAGCAATATGTCAGTTCATGCGGCTGACATGCTTTATGCACATTGAGACGTCCCCCTTTTGAAAAGTTTTTGTG
This sequence comes from Coranthus polyacanthus, assembly GCA_037367275.1. Classification (NCBI taxonomy): domain Eukaryota; kingdom Metazoa; phylum Chordata; class Actinopteri; order Kurtiformes; family Apogonidae; genus Coranthus; species Coranthus polyacanthus. Next base: position 7,517,460 of record JAPQRN010000014.1, read on the forward strand.
ACACAATAGAGCAAGATAAGCCTACAATCCCAGCACATTATTATTTTTTATTCCTAGAGAGAGAGAGAGAGAGAGAGAGACACAGAGGATCGAGTGGCTTTATTCCCATCCCAGCCCTGGTAATTCTCTGTCTTGCTGATAACACAAATGTTAAAACGGTGGCGGGCATCTCTATCAAAGGCAGCACTAACTAGCCTTTGGTGTCTTCAGGATAACACAGGAACAATGGCTTAGAGTCATTTCACAAGGGGTGCCTGCCTGTGCCGTATCTAAAATGAGGGGGGGGGGGGTTGTACGGGAACAATAAAACAGCCATTTAAAGGATTTGCTTCTTCTATATATATATCCACAGTAATCTTTACTTAAGTGCTGATGAATAATTAGCTCCAGTATAAAAGCAGACAGTTTATGGCTCCTGTGAGCAGTTAGTTGATTTCATTAGCCTGGCCTTTAGCAAGTCGGAGTGAACTGCACAGGTTCATATAATCTGGCACAAAATCCACATGAGCATTAAGTCCCAGAGTTTGATTGAACATTTTGTCTTTGGAGTAATTTGCCAACAATTTGGACATGATTTAACACTTTTTGGCACTGTTTTGAGTGAGAAGTTACTAACAAGTGACAAAATAAAGGAACAGTCCAAATAAGTGATGAGCAAAAGGACTCTGTGAACGGTTTTATGATTAAATTATATTCCCACAACCTTTACTTTCAGGGATCAAACACTTTTGGAAGATTATGCAGCATTACCATAATCAAGAACACTGAATTAGTGGATTGAAAAGTGACGTGCATACACCTCTAACAAAGTCCCGAAGGCTTGCAGTGTCTTCGCCAACGAGCATTAAAGGAGCCGAAATCAGGTGAAAAACTCCGGAATTTGTAAAATACATACCTTCCCTCTACAGCTCTCTCCTCTTGGTCCAAATCAAAAAGACAATATATAAAGATAGATGACCTGACCCAGCTTTTGTGTCGAGCCACGGAGTAGAGCAGTGGATTCACGTCCGACGGAATCTGAACAGCTATCAGTAATGACAGCTGTCAGTCACATATTTAACTCCCCTACCTGTCTGAAAACACCTATGAGCAACCAAAACCTTTACATCATGGGGTAGATTTTCTACAGCCTGAAAACAGAGCCTACAGATGGAGTTCCTGTAATTACTGAATTTTTGTCCAATGACGGCAAAAAGTTATTGCTCACTGCAGTTTTAAAGCTTCTTTTGAGGCTTATGATGGCCCAAGATTATTAAACACTACTGCAAGACAAAAACATTTTTTTTGTATCATGCTGACAATGGACATTAAACTTGGCTGTATAGAGACACTCGTTTATGTTGATACTATATCAAAATCCAGAATGAACCCAATCAACCAGAATAAAATGTTGTCATTGTGTGTTTCAAACCATGCATATGTATAATCTCTACGTTATCACCGAAGGATCCACAACTCTTTTGCCTTTCTTCGACAGGCAGGTGGTGGTTGGGGTGGCAGGACTTTGCCTAAACAGAATGAAGTCCAAGTCCCAACTTCTGCAAGTTTTTAGGTTTAGGCAATAAAAGGTTAGGATTAGGAAAGATCATGGTTGCGTTTAAATAATACACAGTGAGTCATTTTTTTCTCACATCAGTGTGGAGTTTTTCTGTATTAAAACCAAGCGCTGGCATCTTTCCCAAACCGTAACCAAGTGGCGCCAAAACCAAAACCTAACCATAAAAAGTTTAATAACGCTGTCGTCACAACCTCCAGATATTGTAAATCCAGTTGCCCGTTCTTTTGGAAGTAAACAACCAAAATATGTTATCTGTGAATAGTTTAAACTTATATTTACACCAAAAGTGCCATGAGCAGTTAAAATGCTAAATAACAGATATGTACGTATTAGTAATTTTGAGATTACACGTATTTCTGATTTGCAGAAACATACAATGGCAATTTATTCTGTTGGATGAAAGTCAAGAGGCGACATCAAGAGAAACCTGAGGATATCAAGTTGCTTTTCATCACAAAATTGTGATCAACTCCTCTGCAAGATGAAACAAGAGGTTCTGGCATCCTTAGAACACTTTCCAATCACAACTAGACTAATTATAGTTCATAACTACGCCTGAAGGAGTCTACTGGTGAGGAGAATCAAACCAGCAGTCTCAGGGGAATAAAGTATTCCCCCATTCTGAGATTTCGTCCATTTTCCGATTGCAGCTGCACAGCAACGTCTGATATTTTCAGCCCTGCCGCCCTCAATGAGCGGGTGCAGGATGCCAGTCCTGATGTCAGATCATCCAACATATGCCGAACTGATCTCAGTCAGACACTGGGTCTTGTCAAACGGGCCATTTCATCTTTGGGATTTATGTGCTAAAACCACAACCTTTGATACAAGCTACACCATATCCATCTTGGCAGCATTTCCTCTGTAAAAACAAAGAGCACTCAGACTTTACAGAGTGCATCAGGGACATCCCTGCAGCAGCATATACTGTACTCTGGACTTTTAAGTTCAGTATGAGGTGGCGGACATGGCATTTCCTCCACCAGCAGGAATATTTAAATGCATGTTCCCGTTCCACTGCATTACAAAGTGGATTAGAGGTGCAGACCATGAACTTTTTAAAAGACCTTGTTACCTACTAATCATGCCGTGTTCCAGTTTTTCCACCATGACAACCACACTTAAGGACGGCTATAGGCTATAGGAAGTTGCTGTGCATGTGAAGGCCTATACAACTCTCATTGTATACAGGCTGCTGTTTCACAATTTTGGCAGCTGTTGATAATTGCTAGCCAAAGAATGCTTCACACACTCTTGAACAGGCTTGCTGGCACAAACGACACACTTTCGAACCCTGTCAATGTGTCGCAATCCGGGGCTTTTTTTGTTCAGAGGAATGTGGAATACACATGTGTGTGTGCCTTGTGCGTTTGAGTCAGGAAGGTGTGAAAGCACAAAACAAGAAGGGTGAATGGGTTGGAAAACAAAGCTGAGTGGGACAAACGGTAGCCAGAATGAGTTGTCTCTTTAAGATTCTGAGGATCCGGGTGAAGACACGGGAAACAGAAGAGACCCTGAGAAATCCCTGCACGACTGATTCTTGAGGGGCGGGTTGGGTTGGTGGGGTTGGAGGGGAGTGGCTGAGTCAGATCAAGGTCTGGAGTAATTGCTACAAAGGCAGCATTTCTCCTCCGAGGCGTACGGGTGAGGTGAAACTAAGTGTGAACGGAATTAGCAGAGGGCTGAATAAAAAGCTTCTGAAGTTTAGAGATGTTATGGAAATAGAGAAAGAACAAGCGACCTGAAACGTTTTGCGCGGGTAGCGTTCCTCGTTCAAACGGGGGCGTGGGGAAACACAGAGGAAGAAGAGGAAGAGGAGGAGGAGGGCGGGGTGGAACGGAATAGAACAAAAACATAAAGAAATGGCTTCATTAGAAGTAGAAACATTTACAGTGACATTTAGTGAAGCGGAGAGGATGTATGAATAAATATGCATAATGTTGCCGGGTTGCATCGAGAGCTTCTCATGGGTAGAAGGAGGGTGAGAGTGACGGCTCGTGAATTAATGATGAGGGAGCCTACTGCCTGTGTCTTGGTGTGTGTGTGCGTGTGTGTGTGTGTGTGTGTGTGTGTGTGAGGGGGGGGGGGTTTCTATGACTGTCTGCACATGTGACAGCATTTAACTGCAAATGTGTGTGAACTTTGGGCACACACACCACTGTTGCAGCACCCCAATTTTCCATCATCACTGATGGAAATTACCCAATTCTCGATACCTAATCAAGCGACCATTTTTTTGGAGACACACAGATTTGCGATTGTCTCTGATGCTTAATTACATTTCTGGAAATCCAGGGAGCAAACCGTCTGGCAAATTCAAATTTTTGGTATTGATATATATATATATATGTTTTTCTTTTCGGTTGATGTTTCATTCTCCACTTGTTTTTTTTTTTGTGGTTTTTTTCTACCAGTTCCAAGGCTGAGATGATGAATATTGTGCTGCTCATCATCAAACGCATGGGGAGAAGCCCCAGAGATCAGGGCAGTGGAGGAGGGGAAGGGAGGTGCAGAGCGGGAGGGGAACTGTCAGGGAGAAATGCTATGTAGGTCAATGAAGAATTGCACTGGGATATTGCCTCCTCAGCTTGCAGTCTGGGAAGCTGATTTGATTTCCGGTGAATCCATCCGACTTGAATTATGAGAGATTACCCTCCCTAAAATCACCTTGGTGACTGCCGTTGAAACCCTCTGCTCTCAAGGGGATTTATCCCGAGATCTATATACTATATTGGCTAAATAAATATACTTAAAGTCTATCCAAGTTCTTCAAAGCACCCTGAGCTGTACAGTTTCAATACTGCAATATGTGTCCTTCAGATGTAAACGGAGTTCATTCAGGCTGACACAAGTTGATTCTGTATTTTACTAGCAAATGATAGTAAGAAGTAACTTTACATTTTGAGGAATTAAAAACTGTAAATCGAACCCAAAAGGACTAGGATGTGCATACCTGCATCGCAAATGTCAACATTTTTCTGGTGAGATCTGTATATTCATGCTGCATTCCATTTACCTCAGAGGTTGGAAGCTGTAGCTGAAAATGATATGGCACCCGAGCTGAACACATTCTGATACAAGTCTGGAAACCAAAAGCAATACCAGTAGCCAGATTGGCTACTGTTAGCATTACCAGCTCTTATCAACATGGTAGTTTTCAGATACAAACACCATAGAAACGTCCACAGATAGAAGTTGGACAGTACTGTGTGATTTAATGTGACACAAGACAGGAGTGCTAAATAACAATACGGTACTACAGTTTTCACTATGCGTGGAGTAGCCATCTTGAATTTTGAAGTCAGGGTTGCTGACTTTCCCCGTCGGAAATGCTCCACTCCAAACTTCCAGAGGAATTGAAATTTGACTTGGAAATTGCGACTTCCCAGTTCATATAGAATGCTCCATTAAATAAAAACCTCACGCTCGTCAATAGCTTTTATTAGTATGTCCCTAATTAGCTAGTGTTAGCAGTTAGTTTATCAACTACTGTACTTCACCAACTAGCCCCATTAGAAGTTACTCCATAAGCTCCAGTACTGCCTATTGTGCAAGGAAACATGGATGAATGAACTTTACTGTGCCACGTTCTGGTGACTGGGCTTTTAAGATGCACTCATAAAACAAACGCTAATGTCTTTAAAGAGAAAATGGTATAAATTGTCTGGCTTTAGAAGCAAGGGGAATGTGAAAAATGTTTTAAAAAGCTAGTATCTACTACAGATGTTTGCATGAAACTGGACAGATAATTAACTGATAATTTAATTTCTGTTCCTTCTTAAACACCTAAGAAAAAAAATTGTGTGATAAACAACAACTTTTGAAGTCTCGAACTGTCTCACAGACAATGAAAAATGTTTTTTAAAATAAATGGTTGCAGAGTTTCAGTTCCCCCATATCACTCAGCAGCTCACTGGGATCAGGTGAACCCAAAGTTTCTGTATGACAAAGAAAGTATCATTATCACTGCAGGAGGTCAGAGACTCCATTACTGATCAATAGCACATGGGAGAAATGAAAAAAGAACAGAAATAACATGTTATTTTCATGTCAGGCTTTGTGTACAATGTTCACATGTGAAAGGAAAGGCTGTTTCCATTTACACATTACACCTGGTTTGCAATAGCTTTTAGCTTCATGTTCGTTTGGTTCTAATGTTGGTGTAAAAAAAAAAAACTACTTCAGCCTGATCTTCAAACATTAATTGAAGTTTGCTATAATAACAGGTGTCATTCAACAAATAGGATACTTCCCCAACCAACAAACCAAAGGGCAGAGAAAACATAAAAGATACAATGAAATGAAATGAGGAAAATTTTAAAAAGTGTAAAAGATCCCTTTTCTCCTTTTTTCCTTTTAAAGGTGAATTTTTCACTTTAAAATTCGGCCCTAAATTAGAAAGAAAATATGCTTTTTGGTGAGGATGTTGGTAGTTTAACTTCTGATGATAATTATATGATAGAACCATCCCCCAGAAAGGTAAAAAGTGCTGATCAATGAAACACGGCCCCTCCCTCCCACTCTTCCTTTGTTCAGTTAGTAATTGCCACAACAGGTGGTAAACCTAGCTGTCCCTCTGGCCCTCCGACTTCACAGGGAGGGTTAAAGAGACACACAACAGGGTTAGAAATGGAGCCTGAAACGGCAGCGCAGTGTGCACAAAGCCCAGTGTCCTAGTAATTAACAAGAGGAAATCCCAACAATGGCGGCCGGGCCTGTGATGGTAAAGATTAGCTGAAACAGTGAGACGGTCTTCTGAGGAAGATGAGACGCTGGCCTTTGTGTGTGAGCGTGTGCGATGTGCTGGAGGGGTGGGAGGTCCGCTGTGTGCTTCTATGACTGGATATGGAACACTCATACCGTGTGGGTGCTGACATACTGATATATATACATATATAAAAATATATATATTCTTCAAGTGGCTATTTTAACATATAGCTACGTGTCTTTGTGTTTGTCACAATGTCCCACTGATGTTGTGACAAAACACTGTATTTTGTGACAGCGCTGGTGATTTAGTGTTTGATTATGTAGAGGAGGCTGACAGGATGTGACTAAAGATGCTGAGTCACTGAGATCGCAGAAAAATAGCACATGTTTGACTAGGTCTAACCAGGAAGTGGAAACTTATTGTGCTACACAAATAAACACACACACACATATCACCAGACTGCACTTCCTAATAGGGTCATGAGCTGCGAAATGTTTTGTTATATGTGTAATTACTTTTCCCAGATGAGTCACGAGGAGTTTTTCCTCACATAGCGGAACATCTAAATCGTCTTTGTATTGAGAGTTCTGCAAACATACCCACTTTGCAGCCACCTCTGCTAAATGTTCTCCTACACTGTGTCAAAGTTATCTAAGTATGTTTAATTTAATGTGAAAGGACCAAATTAAATGCCACCAAACTGCAATCTGATAGAAGTACCCATGCGTCAACAGGAGTGAGATTCCTGCAGCTGTAAACTGATGCCCAGTTAACATCACAGGCTGCTCAGGATATATAACATTGTCATCCTCAGGCTGGGCATGTTCAGGACTTTCTGAAATTAATTTTTCTAAATGAATCTGGCTTACACCCTCAAAGCTAACAGCGGCTCTCAGGTCTCCTCGGCACAGTTTAATGGTATTTTAAGGTGTAGAAACACCGTGGAATAAATTGTCCGGTTAAAGATACCCTTCTTCCTCCGTTTTCATAACTCACAATAAGGTTTAATAAAGAAAATCACTGTCATGTTATTTTTCTTTACAAAATTACTATGATGTGTACTTTTGTTAGTGGAGAAAGGAAGTCTTTCTTTTAGTGCCCCCCCAGGTAGCCAAAAAGACTTGGCCCACTGGCAACTTAAGTACGACACTACCGCTTGGCAGACTCATGATGAATGATGTACCAGAATCAGTCTCAGTACTTTGGCCTGACTCCAGTGAGACAAACCTGGCCTGAGAGCAGCTACTTGAAGGTGATACTCTGCACTTAATGTTAAAAACTTGTACCTGGAAGATGTTTCAACGCATAAAATCCAATACTGCAAATGCAAACATGCATCGTAACTGGTGATATATCACAAGGTTTACGGGCCATATAATGCATGCATTTGGCTCTTCGGAGCTGTAAAGGCGAGGTAATATTAGAACCTTTACTGTTTGTGCATGACTTGACCTTTTATTACAGTAAAAGATACAGTTCAGACACTTGAAGGGGCACTCCATCATGGTATAGCACTTCTATAAAGTGGGAGAACAGCAAGTGAAAGATGAAGGAAAAAAACATTCCCACCATGTCCTCATTGTGAAACTCTACACCATTACTTTGCTGGCTGTTTGACAAAAATGTGAAGACTGAAGCCCAACCACAGATAACTCTGATGACATTATCAGAAAACTCCCCCTAGAGCCACAGAAGACATTATACAACTGTCTTATAAAGTCTTAAAAGCACTCCCATGATGAGTAAACTGACTTTTATGTGTGCTATCAGTTGTCTCCCCTATAAAGCCTTTGTATAGGAATCTTGAAAGCCAGTGTTATTGAATGAATCTGGTTTGTTATAGGTTTTTTTCTTAGTTTTGGATGCTTAATAGTACTTGCCCAAAAGACAAGGTAGGCCAATAAACTTTAACATTCAGAGGTTATAAATCACCATCATTTGATCATTCTATAGGTTTTTTGTTGCTTCCCTATGATATGACCCAATGGAGCGGGATTCTGACATTTCTTGAAATTCATCTGGAGGACTAGAGGTGAAAAGCAGAGTATTTCCAACAGCAGTGAAAGACTTGCTTGCAGATGTAGCCAAAGCAACAAACTCCAGACATCCTTCTATGTATGGAGGCCTACTACTGTATCGTTAGCGGTTCTGTACCAGGGTGCTTTACTTAACATTATTAGGTTCAGGATTTGCAAATGGCCACTTAAAACCTGTATTTTTTATTTGTGTTTACTTATCTTCTGTCTAACTCTTAACCCCGATTTAAGTGTTAGTGGTGTTGCTTGCACCTATTGTTTTTCAGTCACGTGTACACCTCTGCAGATGAACTGTAAAAAAATATAATAGAGAAGGTTAGCAAGCCGTTTTTCCAGTGTTTTCCATTTTTCCCCTTCTGAACAACTTCTTTGAGTGATTGCAGCAACTATAAATGACACAAACCAGAGAAATTTTAAATCTTCCTGAAAATTGCTTCCTGCCGTCTATTTGCTGTTTACACCACAGCAATTAAGTGGCATGACGTCACATACAAACAACCTATTAAAGGTTCAATGTGTAAGATTTACGCTTGGTGGTCAAATGGTGCAAAAAACATGAATGCTGCAACATGAATTGCCTTAAAGCCTTAAAGGTTCAGTATAAGATTAACATGTGCTCATGTGCTTAGTTTGTGTTGGAGTCTGTGTTGTGCTGGGAGCCTTGTTAGTCAACTCCACTTCTAAGCTAACAGTAGCTACGGAGAGGCACTGAAGAATTCACCCAAGCACAATCTTATACTGAACATTTAACGTTTGTGGAAATGTGAAAAAATGTGATGATTTGTTTACACCCATTCCTGTTTTTTGCACCACTTGACCACTGACAGGCAAAAACCAAGAAAAATTACCTTCAAAACTCTATAACAGCCCATTTTACACTCAAGCTCACATACTGTATATTTTTGGAGCTTATGGTGTTTTCCTGTTACAGAGTCTGCAGCTAAAGTGTGCAGTGCTTTGAAGCTGCACTTCTCCTTCCTGCCAGCTAATGGTGACCCCTGAAGTCCTCTCCCTGCTCTCCGTCAATATGTGGAGTTGTTATCCTGACTGAAAAGTGCCGCTGTCGCTGCAGGAACAAACTAACTCCATTTCAGCATGTCAAGAGTGCAGCCCTCAGAGAAACCAACCTGTCCACTGAGACAAATAGAGACAGACAGCGAGAGAAAGAGATGCAGCAGGACAGAGGCCGAGACAGGCATAGATAAATAGAGGCAGAGTGAGGTAGAGAAGAGCGGAGAAATGTTTGGAGTCTGATGTGGCGAAAAGGACAGTGAGTGAGAAATGTATATACATCAAGAGTGAGAAATGGAATTGGATGTAGAGATATTGTGCTTAGCAGAGACAGAGAAATATAGAAAAACAGAGAGATCTCGAGCAGACAGACAAAGAGAGAGAGAGAGAAATGAAGGTTGACAGGGAGGGAGAAAAATGTAATTGGATGCAGACAGAAACAGAGCAGAGGAGTCAAGCAGAGACAGAGACAGGAGGAGAAAGTGAATTGGGAAAATGCACCGTACCCACATCTTTGAATAATATACTATAAGTTAAATATGAAAACATCTTGCGTTGTTATTCAGTCCTATTCAAAGCTCACCTGGAAAATTAAAGAAAAGATTACAGACACAAGACAATATTTTTTTTCTTAATGTCATCCCTTGAAAAGGTAAAAACAGTGGTAACTGATGTTACTAACAAACATAAAGATGTACAAAAAGCCTCTTATAGCTTAGTCATTTAGAGCTTAGCTCCATTGTTGCCCAAAATATGTTTATGTGTAACTAAATTGCCAATGTTGTCAATTAATGTAATTTTCCAGTGGCAGAACTGTTGATCATGAATATAAATGTCACTTGTTCACAGATGACATATTTTGATTCCTGCCAACACACTTGCCAGTTCTTCTTATTAAACTTTTTTATGGTTAGGTTTAGGCTCTGACAGTGAAAGCCTGCAAAGATGTGATAAAACAAGAACCGTCTGTTCAATCCAATATGTCATCGTGCATCATGATCTGTTCATGCATTTCTCTTAATTAACAGCAATCTACAAGTAGTAAGTAGTAACGACCTCCACTTTTTTTCATTTGTGACCTTGACCTTTACCAAAATCAGTTCTTTTCAGTTCACGCTTGAGACAAAGTGAATGTTTGTGCCAAATTTAAGCCATTTTGTCAAGCCATTTCTGAAATACTGCATTTTAAACAGAATGGGAGCGAAATCAAGTGACCAATCAATGGGCAAACTTTGGTATCGAGATGCATGGATGCATCTAAAAAATGACTGACAGTGTTTTTATTAATATGTAAAACAAGTCACAATCTTTTCCTAATCATAACCAAAGCCTTGAGTTGGGAAGATAACTACATGTTCTCACAACAAAATCAATTAGATACAAGAAGTAACTGTATTTGCAACTTAGTCATATATGAAAGATGCCATATTTTGTATATTTCCTAGTCAGTAGTTACCTTTATTATTTGTTTTATATTGGCATATTTTGCAGTCCCTCAGTACATTCTGTCTAAAACTCATTGTTTCTATCAGGTCTTTCAAAAGCCTCCACAGAAAGCCAGTCAAGGCCGAGCCCTGCCCCATTCTTCTGCCAGGTCTGTGGCCTCCATAAACAAACAGTAGTCGAAAAATTGTATTTGAAATGGAACACAAAAAACCTTAACATCAAACCTTACTGCAGCATGTCTCTCTATATTTTCTTTCTTTACTTGGTTATTTTTGGATTTAGCCCTTTAATTATAGCCATAATTATAAAATGCTGAGTGAAAGGTTGAGCTTTTGACTTGTAGAGATTTCTTTTATATGCGTTCATGAGTTTAGAACTTCAATCTTATTTATTACATTCAACATCATAACAACATCCTGTTCACATGACAGAGAAAAGCAAAAAGAGTCACATCTTTTAAACACATCTGTGCTGAGTCATGTTTCGTCATGAAGAGTTATGAGCGTTATGAAGTTGGTCACGGATAAACTTGGGAAAATAGAAACTGTCAGTTCAACCGATTCTGTGAAATTAGTGGCATTTTAAATAGAAATGAAACAAAAAATAACCACCCAGGTAGTGAACAAAAGCCAGTGTCTTTCTTACATAATATAGAGTTCTTAAGCAATTACCCAAAAGACACACAAACACACAGACATATAGATGAAAAACTGCATACATTCACACACACACACAGAGCCATGCTACTCTGTTTTAATTTGCTTTAAACACTCATGAAATCATCCCGCTAGAGGAAGCCAGACTCATTTTTTTGGACAGTGGACAAAAGCAACAGCTCACCACAGTTCCTCCAGTCATATTTTATGGTTAATTATAAAGCGTTTGATGAGAGTGGCTGTTTTTAAAAGGCTGAATGGATTGGATGGCTGCGAAGCTGCACCGTTCACAGACTAGACATATGGCCGGGTGTAATCGCCACGAGGTTTCGGCAAACGCTTAAAACGGGCAGCCTGGCATGAGAGCACAACAACACAAACAACACAGTCGTTCTCAACACATTGCATTCTTGTTAACTGTTGCGTTAATTTGCAATTGGACGCAATCATTTCAGGCTCTGTTGATTTTTCAAATGCCCAACCCTCCCGAGCTTCACTGATATGAATCAAATGCCAGACTATGAGCCTGTTTTGCAATAGTGTGTCTGCTCAAATGCTCGTCTATCTAGTCTATGTTTCTACAAGACAGTCATATACTAGCGGCAGACTGACATTGTGATGTTGTTGACCTTCTCTGACCCCATTTGTTTCACTGCCAGCGTCTGATGTAGAGATATGCCTTCGTCTGCTTTATCAGTCCTGGTTTGCCCCTCTCCAACTCTGCCACCTTCACAGCCTCACAATAGGCCCTTGAGGCAAACCACACAACACAACACATACTACATGCTTTATACATCCAGCATGACACATTTGCTCTGCAGTGAGGTTATCTTGCCTTGACATGCTGGCTGTAATCAGTGTCACATCACATTGCGCGCTGCATATCCAACAACTCTCCAAATGAGACCTATAAAATAAAGTGTCCTTCTCAGCCTTATGGTTTTTTTTGTCTGCTCTTCCCCTCTTTTCCTATTACAGAGGCCCTTCATCCTGTCAAGCTGAGGAAGTGCGCCTAAGCAGACACTTAATTTGTCTTGTTTGTCATTAGCTCTGTGGCCACGGAGCAACCCACAAATACATGCCCCCTGTATTGATTTGATGTCAGCTGCTGCATGGCAGTGATACACGAATCTTGTTTTGGTTTTAAAAAGCTGACGGACGCGGCATTGTAATGTATGTCACACACTGACAAGATACAATGGGCAGTGGGGTGACAACTAGGACTGATGGCATTTGATATAGTGTTCTTTCACCGCTTTGAAGGCGGGCGCGCTGTCTGCGATGATGAACTGATGGAGGGCTGCCTCAATATGCGAATGGGCAGGAAATCCTGTCTGTCTGCTGCTGCTGCCTCTCATCTGATACATTTTGTGACTGTTAAATCTATATCTGCTGCACATCAGATGGAAGATTTTGAAATACGTTGTTTACATTTTGTAAAGAGCAAGAAAGCATTTCAAGGATTATTTAAACTCTCATGCCCATGGGAACAATGTGTTTGTTCCATAGACTGTAGATAAAAAGTGGACAAAGTATCCGTAACGTCACCTTTTGGTTTATTTTGAAGCCTCTAGTTTGGCATTTTAGCCATTGCAAATACGGTATGTTTTTTTGCCCATATTAGGACCAATGGGTGGAGCATGGGGTGAAAGTCCCCAAGCTAATGCCAACACAGACTTACTTTAACACCAACTAACACTGTCAAGTTAAGTGCCACCAATTTCAGCAACATGATAAATGATAACACACACAGTTGTGTTTGATGACAGTAATGTCAACTTTCCATCATGTGGCCTCTAATTAGTGCTAGCCGGGCTAATTAGCAGGCTAACTTATGGACCGTGTAATGCAGGCCAGCTACTGTAAACTTCATGACAGAATCATCTGACAGTCTTGTTAGTATAACGTCTTAACCGCAGTTATAGTAGTGCTGTCTGTCACAAAAAAAAAAGGTTTTATTCAACAAACAGGAACCCCGAAGTCCAACTTAGCAGCTGAGGTAGCTGTCAGTCAAAGCCCACATGGCAGACGTGGACAGCGCCCATCTGTCACTCAAAGCAACCACAGCCTTAATTATGCATAACTTTAATCCTTAATAGAATTTAAACGGGTGAGATATATGAAAATTCTTTCACACGTCAGTCCCCATACAGTTGTCATGAACGGGGAAGTTTTTTCGTAGCAGGCTTACAGCCAAAATGTTTACTTCTGCTGTAAAGTTCGACATTTTAACATGGGGGTCTGTGGAGACTGAGCCGCTTTTGGAGCCAACCTCAAGTGGCCACACGAGGAACTGTTTCTGACAACTGGCTTGGCTTCATTTTTCATCCCTGGAGGTCGCAGGTTTGTTTGTTCGTGTGGGGCCATTTGTCGGAAAGGCATTCAGGACACGTATTAATGTTGAGACTGTATTGTATTGTGTCTGATATATCTGTAAAGATTTTATGTAGACTGACTGAATGAACGGGTGAGTTGCAGCAACTTTAAGCATATGCGCACAGCACTGTTTCTACTGTGAATAGGCTTAGTGATGTACGACTCTATACAGTACTAAAGTAAGGCATAAATATACAATCATTCCTCAGCTCAATGAAGCAGTCACGTATGTATATTTTAAAGCTAGGTGCCTCTTATATAGCATACAAAGAATTCCCATCAGAGCCTACAGCATTATGAGCATTGTTATTATATTTACTTATTATTGTATTAAATTCTCATGAGAAAAATATAACTTTCCACAACCAGTCATTCTTCTCTATAGCTCACATAGCCACATTTATCTGCCTCCTCTATAGCTGTGTGATCTCAAGAAATCTCACTTCAGCAATTGCATCAAACTCCTGAAATAAGTCATGACAATAAGAGAAGACTCAAAGGGTCTTCTCTGCCCATGCCTTCCCAGACTGTTTGTAAGTCTTATGAGAATGTAAGAGTTGGATGAAAACTTGTATGCTTAAAGGGCAGAAAAGCCGTACCCTCTCTGGTTAAACAATTTTGGGCTGGGACTCTTTTACATGGTTTGGTTTGGGTCCCTTACATCCATCCATTTCCATTATGAAATGGTTTTCCAAATTTTGGCGTGGAAGTGGTTGACTGGCTGGACAGAAAGTCCTAAGAGATCCAACACCATTGGCATCAGATACAACGTCTACAGAAAGCCATGTCTTATCGACTAACATAAGGAGCAGAAATAATTTTCAGCAGCCAGGTTCTAAAAAACTTGCAGCGTTCAAATGAATGTCTTTAGAATAACATAAAAGTGAAACGTTTAATGTCCACATAAAGTGCTCTTATATACTTAAGGTCATGTACAGACTACTGAGGACAGCACTGATTTGAACTACATTGCCAGACAGCAACGATAAAAAAATTGCGGTACTTTTCAAATGTTTCACTTTCTATGATGCAGTTCAACTGCAGTATGAAAGATGGGTTTATGAGGTGGAAGTTTTTGACCTAATGACGATTTGAGTTGGATTAGGACTGGATTGGATTAAGCAACTGAAACCACTTTCACACTTGAAGGGAAGTGTCATTGTCCGGACAGTGCACGGGGAAGTCGTGTGTGAACGCACGAAGGTGGAAGATGTCCCTGTGAGTTGAATCGGACAAGACACTGCCTGCTTCCTAGAACAATGTCCGGACAGTGCTCTCATGTATGAATGTACGTGGGATATTGTCCAGACTATTCCCAGCGAGCAAGTGGGCACATAAATGACACATTCATCATGTGACGTAAGAACAGAAGTAAGAAAGAAGCAGTGGCTATAAGACCATCACATGATCATCATATTCAACGACTGTCCTCGAACTCACTTCTCTTTCTTTCTGTAATGTTTCTGACAATATAAATATATCAATGTCACTCAGTGTAGTATTATATCAATATAGCAATACTAAGACAAAACATATTGCCATCATGGATGACTCAAAAACATTGTAGTCACATGAGCTACTGTGAACAAACAGAGCTTTTTCTGTCTATTTGTGTCATGTCCTGCCTCCTGCACATTCTACCCAGACATTATTCCTTCCCTAAACCAAACATGGTATTTCCAGTTACGTTTGAATATTTCTGAGAAAAGAATGAGCTCATATATGAAAAAATTGCTTTAAACAGTTGGTTTAGGAAAGAGTATGGGTATAGGCAAAAGAATATTAAAGGTTCAATTTGTAACATTTGCTTATTTTCTGTGTTCTTTCGAGAAGTTTGTGTTGGGAGTCAGTCATTTGTTGATGTTAGCTATCTCCATTTAGAAGTTTATAAGACAAGTCTCATTTGCCTACATCCATGATAACAATACACTGATTTCTATGTAGAGGATTTTGGCCTATTTTTTTTTCTGGGAAAATCCTTTTTCACGTTCCTAAGTTCTTCAGTGCCTCTCCTTGGCTCATCTACAGCAGTAACAGTGTAACAGCTGCGTTAGTTTCTAATAGAGTTGGCTAACGTCAACAAATGACCGACTCCCAACACAAACTTCACGTAAACACACAAGCATGCACAAATCTTACATATTGAACCTTTAATTCCAGGATTAGGGAAGAAAATTATAAGTGGATACCAGCCACAGGCATCCAGTAATCAAGTTTAAAATACTGTTTTGTGGGTGATTAATTGTGGAAACATACCAACAAAAACAGTGTTAAGAAAACTGACAATACAATCTGAAATGTAAATCAATTTACTTTTGGATTCTGGCACAATTATTTCAGATAGATGCAGCAAGTATCACACCGCATTTGTTCTTCTCCAGAGCAGTGGTTGCCAGAGTTAATTGTAATGTAATTATACCCATCTGCATCTGCATTCTCTTAACTGTCGACACTCATTTTTGTTCTAGTCACACATACATCTCCAGACCTTACTGCAGAGATGCCAAGGCTTACAGATAAAGTAAGATAATTTACCAAACAGTTAAGTCTAATCATTCACTACTTTCATTCTCAAACTTTCCATATACATTATATAACAAGGTTAGATGTTTACTTTGTGTCAGAAGGTGTTCTCTGCCTCTTCACATGTCTTCGTCATACTCAGTTTCCAGGCAACTGAAGGGCATGGTGATGAGAACAGCAGAGCATAATACAGGGCTGGCAAAGCTGCAGCAGGAACTTGACAAGTTTAATGAAGACAGGCAGGGAAACAAAGAGAGGAGGGAAAAAAGAACCAGAAGCCAGCGTTGACTGTGGGTCAAACGGATGGGGGGAGAATGGAGGAGCAGCACAGCAGCTCACAGATGCCTTCCAAGTCTCGACCAAAGCCTGGTCTTGATATATGTGGTAATAAAGTTATTAGGGGCCTCGTAGGCAGTTCGCTTCGGGGGGCGATTCAACAAAATGACCTCACTTAGATATGATGCAGCTTTGGAAATGGCTCTGACAATCTGCCTCGCTGAATCCACAACACTCCCAAAAGTCCTCTGATACCACTGCATGTGGAATGTTTTACTTGGCTTGGCTACATGATGCAAAGCTTGGAATTTATTTTCAGTGTGGGTGAGGGTAGTTTGAAGCTCAGCTGAGCTGCGCCAGGTGGGTTTTGAGGGTTTAGCTTGGAAATTGGATGATTAAATAAGATGTTTGTGGAAACTTGTGCATGCTTGGATCTTTTTATTGCTTGTTCAATCCAGGATTCAAAGGGCTTCGTTCCTGCTACTCACATTCAGACCAGTTATAGAATTTTATGGTTGAGACACCCACAAAAGGCGATGTTTATTGTGAACAAGAAATTGTTAATTTTTCCAAAAGACAATTACCAATCAGCATGGACTGAGGTTCACCTTCTTCAAACACAATATCACCAGATGGGAAGCACTTTCAGTTCTTCGTCTAGGAAAAAGTCTGTCCAAACATGAAAACACGGTTCTCTTATTTCACCAAACACTTACTGTAGGGGAAGATAAACAGTATTACGGTTCATTATAGCAGCGACAAGGCCTTTCATTGGTGCTGTTTGCTTACAAAAAGCACAGCAATAACAAGCTGTATGTTAGGATGTTAGTGTGTGTATTCCTCTACATAAATGAACAAGGATAGTATTAGAACATGGCTTCAAAGAAGAACTTCTCATTGACAAAAACAATCGCCCCACAAGGTCTGTTTTGCAGCGACTATGGAGCTTTTGATGGTCTTGGTCAGCAGACGCCCTTTTTTCCCAGAATTATACTGTCAAGGTTCAGATTTACTGTAAATGTTCAGGTTTTGTTCACTTAAAAGATATTGTAAAGGTCAAAGAACATGAGATATTACATAAAAGCTGCTTAAAAAGAAAGAACTCTGGTAATATCTTTCAGTTTTAGTTCCAAAACTATGGTGACTGAGATATGCAGATTTCAGTTGCAGTTTGGTTAGGTTAGGTTCAGGAAAAGATCATGGTTTGGATTAAAACAGACCCTGTCACAATGTTAACAAATGTGACACAAATTCATCTATTTGGTTATGTTGTGAATTTTTGCAGCGTGTTTATGTATTTTATTGGGTTACATGTTTTAGCAGCTTGCTTGTGTTGTGACTTGTTTATTTGGTTGTGTTGTGAGTATTTGCTGGGCTTTTTTTTTTCTTCTTTCAAATCAATGAAGATGTTTTCTTCATTTTCTAATGCTTTGTCTCGTTGCATGTGTTTTCATAAGATGCAATACAATCAGCTTTCCCGGCCACCATATCAAACTCTTTAAAACCTTTTTGTAGCATGTGGATCAATTCGTTCACAAAAAGGACAAATGCAAAAAAAAAAAAAAAAAAGCCCCACACCTTGTAGTTTACTGCTGCTGCTTTTAACAGTTTACACTGAATTATCATGTGCTGGCATATTAACATTACAGGACTCTTATGTTTCCGGATCTGTAGAAAGACGTGAGCACATGTTTTTAGTATTTGATGTGCGATATAAAAGCTCACATGTTCTTCAACACGCTCAGAAACAGAGGATCACACATGCTCATTGTGAAACTATTTCTGACTGATGCTGCTCCTGCTGTCTGTACATTCTGCACATCCTCACACTCTCTGTTTATCAGGCAGGATAGATGTGGAATGTGTTTATATGAGTCTGTGTGTGTGTGCATGTGTGTTGAGTGCACATCAGAAAGAAGCTGCTGGAGTTTTTGTCTGAGTTAATTACTAAAACAGCATCAAACAACAGAACAGAAAAGCTCTCCGTGGATCGCCTCCAATGGCTGGACAGTTTGTCACAGCTTCACAACCGCCTCCCACCGCTGTGACAGGATTGTGATTGTGTGTGTGTGTGTGTGTGTGTGTGTGCCATGCTTGTCAGTTGGATGGCAAACGAGTCTATCTGTTTGCGTGTGTGTGTGTTTGTTTGGTGTGTGAGCATGTGTGTTTTGTCATACTGAGTGTCCCACAACAATTGTGACGGCGACAAGATAAAGAAGAGTGTCTTTGTGCGTCCAAACAGTTTGGGTTAGTTTAGAGAAATATTTCCATGGTAGTAGTGGAAGCAGGATCTCAAATATAAGCCTCCATAAGGGTTTTACAATGACAGATTTATTTGTTGGGGTTAGATGACAACTCCAACTCCAAAACAAGTTCTATTCAGTCTTATTTAATAATTAAATATTGACTTTTATAGCGTACTGCCCTTTGAGCTTTGAAATTGCCCCTTGGAAACAAAAAAGGTGATGTGAATTGAATTTAATTGAAAAGGAAACAAATGTGCAAAAGATGCACACGAACAAAACCGTAAATAATGGAGTTTGAGATTTTGGAGGAACGCGCGCTGCCTTCAGGACGACAACATTTACAGGATGCATGCAGATCCATGCATTTTTCAACCAGACAATGCAAAATGACATTCTGAAC
Organism: Coranthus polyacanthus; assembly: GCA_037367275.1. NCBI lineage: Eukaryota > Metazoa > Chordata > Actinopteri > Kurtiformes > Apogonidae > Coranthus > Coranthus polyacanthus. The sequence goes on from JAPQRN010000014.1 coordinate 7,536,699, forward strand.
ACAAAGGCCTGGCTGAGTTGGAAGAGGGTGCAGGTGCTGGACTGGTCTGATGCAGTCCCAACTTGTTCATAATAGAGAATGTGTGGTGCATCTTGAAACACAAAATCCGATAACAAAGACTCCGCACTGTTAACGACTCAAGACTTGTGTGCAGGAAGAATGGGACAAAATGACCCCTGAAATGTTTAATCACTTGGTGTCTTCAGTCCCTCAGTGTCTTTTAAGTGTTATTATTACAAAGTGATAAATGCTTTAACGCTTTGATGCTTTAATTTGTCTGATTTGGGGTTGTACAGTGTGAAAATAAGGTTTAAGTGCGCACCTAATAAAAGCATTGTTAAAATTATTATTCCTTTAACTGCTTGTGTGACTTTTTGATTCACTACACAGTGCTTGACTTATAAGGTAGACTAGGGTTGGCGGTTTGATCCCCGACTCACGTCCACATGTCAAAGCGTACTTGGGCAAGACACTGACATTGAACCCCGTGTTCGTACACAGACGTTGTACCACTGGTGAATGAGGCACATTGCAAAGTGCTATAAGTGCCAATGAGGTATAAAAGTGCTATATAGAATGCAGTCCATTTACTTCTGTATGATCAATTTGATGACATTTTTTATTTACTCTGAAGACATAATTTTACTGAAAGTTAGACTTCACAAAGTCACAATATATTGCGGCTTTCTATTGATGCTACTCATCTCTCTTCACTTGTTTTTCTGACATTTAATAATAAAGACAGTTGTCTCCTGGGGATGGTTTACAGGTTTTGCACATGAGATGATTTAATAATACAGGAGCTATAAATAACCACAGCTGTTCATAATGACAATAGCTTTGGCATCGCTGGATAAACAACTTCTTTGCCTTTAAGGCCTAAAAAGAGTGAGAGAAGACAAAAATACTGATATTCAAATTTGTGGATTAAGGTGATAGTGAGATTAGCTAACGGTGGGGATGGATATCGGGCCTTTTTTTATCTAACACCAATTGTGCGTTGCCATGCAGATATTTTGAGATCTCCATCTCTGATATCAACCCAGTAGAATGAAAGAGAATAGAAATAGACCTGGCTCTAAAGAAATATGCTGTACACATTTCTCAGGCTCTGAAATGAACACAATCTAAAACCTGACTAACTGCAAAGCTACAGCCCTCGAGCGCTCGGTGAGAAAACACATTTTAGGTCGAGCTTGGTGACCAAGATTTTAAATAGTTTGCAAAGACCTGAAAGCTGCACTGCAGCTCATCCAAATATTCACAAATCACTGCATGACAGAAAGCTCAAGCAGTGTTCTGAAGTTGTGAAAGTACTTGTCTGTCAGCTTTCAACAAAATCTCTCCCTCTGCATGTGAATGTTTTGAGTGCTTAAGATTAACAGCTATCAGTTTGGGAGCACTATTCTTCTCACATCATTGTTGGATATTTTCTCTGCTCTTCAGGTAGAATCATATCTCCGGCTCCCTTTATTAAAATCTCTATTTCAATATCTTATTTTGCTATTGGAGTCACGTCTGGGGCCCAGTGAATGACACAATAACTTGATATCTTATTCAATTGAAATGCCATGGCGCAATAACGATTTGCTACAGCAAACAGCTTGCAAATAAAGCTTGTCTCCCTGAGCGGTAATAAAAAGCGTCATGTGGAAGAGGTTATATTAGGACTGTGAGAAATCAAATAGATAGGATCCGGAGTGCTCTATTTCACTCCAAGCTCCAAAAAGAGAGTCGGGCTGCTTTGTGGGACAGGGCAAATATTGATAGACTGCTTTCAGACTAAGTCGGGGGCAGTTGAGTAACAAGCTGAAATGTCAGCAGGTCACATGCTTACATGGGAGAGCTGCCTACCACCTGTCTGAGGCCACAGACGGGGCCTTATTGACCGAGTTTGGTCAGTCAGTCAGAAGTCACTTTACT
>JAPQRN010000014.1:7565164-7579481 GCA_037367275.1 Coranthus polyacanthus
TACTGTCTCCTCCATTACTGATGTGCAACACAGTGTGTGTGTGTGTGTGTGTGTGTGTGTGTGTGTGTGTGTGTGTGCGTGTGTGCTGTAGTGAACTGACTTCATCCTGCAACTTCTGGAAGAAACCAATACAATACGGAAAAGGGTCCTTTTTTGAGGTACGATCTATGACATAATTATCAGAATATATTCGATAAAACAAAATTAAACAAAATTACATTAAATTATGGGCATGAACAGACATGAAGAGTCATCACACTAACCTCCCTGTGCTCTAAACCTGGTTTGGCTTGGTTCAATACTCCGAACTTTTTCAGTATTGATAGCAGCACATAGAAGGGCAGCCAGATGGCCGATACCTTCCTACTTCCTGTTCCCATCATTATCCATCCCAGCGTCCTCTCTAAGCTCTCTCCAGAGTGGAGGAAGCCTCCTGTGATGTCCTGTTGATTCTAACTGGCAAAGCGGCAGCTTTGGCCTTTTACCCTCCAGGCATTCACACAGAGCAAAGTAGGATACGTGTGTGTGTTTGGCAATAATCAGGAAGAGGGGGTGTAGACGTGGGTGCTGCCCTGATAATTAGCTAAATAGCATTCTAATGGTGGACCACGCCATCTGTCCAATGGGGTGGGGCTCAAAAAAGGTCTCACACGTTTTTAATGAGGCTTAATATTCACACAGAGCAATAATATGACTGCACAGCATGACACACAGCATTTTAGGATGCACTACAAGTCTGTTTGATGTATGTCCCTTTTTATTTTAGTATAATTCATTCCTCTTTTTAAGTATAGACACAAACACAGTTGTGAACATGTACATAAATGCACATGTGTAGGCATAAAAGCAAGGTAGATAAGGTTTGACAAATAACTGTATATTCACATTTAAAGGCCACATCCATCTTTAGAATCTCCTGAAACTGAAATTATACTCTCTGGAAAACTGTTACTTAAAGCAATTAAGTGGTGGAGGTAGTGTGTAGGCCTACATGTACAAAATCAAACCAACAGATTCAAACTTTTTTTCAACAGTTCCTCCTTTACTTTTTCCAGCTTAGACTGATTGTCTCTCGTTAAATAATATGCCACAGATGTACATTGAATGGCGTCCTGCCCCGTTATAGAAGGAGGTGCAGCCTGTTAAAGACGTGTTACTTTAAAGACACAGTTGTCCATTAGAAATGTTTTGCAACACACAAATCAGTGTCGAATATACCACCATATATACAAAATGTGAAAAAAGTACATATTCCTGATATCAGTAGTTAATTAATGGGAAAAACCAGCAACAACAAATAATTGAGTAAATGTTTAATTCATTCTTAGAGCAAAAATACCCACGTTTCAAAGGCTACAGCCTTAAGACTTGATGCTTTTCTTCATATATCTTATAGTAAACTGAACATTGTGAGATTTCTTTATTCTTGGTTGAATAAGAAAATAGCTATTTACAGTAAATACGAACTTCGTAAATCGAAACCACAAACCACCTTCAAAGATCTTATTTCATCATTTCATCATCACGGTGCCACCCCCGTTGCAGCCCCTTGCATTTGTTTTATCATTTCACGAGACTGCATTTTTGGCCACTCGGGATGAGATGGGTGACACAGTCTGGGTTACGCACCCCGTTCCAGCACAAGAAGTATCTCTATCGATTGTTCTCCTTTAACTGATGCTTAATTTTCCTTTAATACAGCAGCAGTTCTTTGTTGTGCCTGCCATCTTCACTCTTCCTACACACATACACATTCTATGTAGTAAACAGGTGAAGACATGTATAGATGTAACAGTGACAAACACTACCTACCATGGCACACCCAGAAATTGGGTGCTGTGAAGTGTGCATGTCAGACCTCCAACTAAAGATAATTACAACTTCCACCTCACCATTACATACACATACCAAGCTATTACCTGGAAGAAAACACAAGCCTCAACATAAAAACACTCCATGACTTTTCCACAGAGAAAAGAGAAACTGGTGAATGAATGCATAAGGAGTAATTAGTAAGAAGCAAAATCATTCTCGAAAGTTTATAAAAGGTCTGTAAATAAAAAAAAAAAAAAATGAAGAGAGAATGATTCAAATCAGCCGTTTGCTTCTTTCTCTTGGTCACTTTTTTGTTGATGGATTTTATGTCACAATAATACAGCATTTGCCGTCTGTGAGACTCCACACTATGATTGGTGGGAACTGAGCAGACAGCCTGAAGCTAAAGAAAATGCTGGCACCATGGAGCCAGAAAAAGAAGAAAATGCCAACCTCACACAAACCACTGTGTCAACAAAAACTTAAACCAATTTTGTAAATAACTGGAGGGGTGGAAGATGGACTGGATGGAGACAGGGAGGGCAAAGTGGCGCCATCGTCTTCTGTAAGGCCAATAATCAGTTTTCTCAAGAAGTTAAAGAAGTTAAGACTTGATATTTGTGCTTGTTTCCCCCTGATATACAGTTCAAATGTACTATTTCACAATTGAATTGCATTTTAGTGAGATCTGGCTCTGACAGAAAAGTGACGGTTATTTCGCCCACCCCAAATAACACCTTTGGATTAAGAAAATACTACGCTGAACCAAGTGTTTGGGTGGCAAATGGATGGCTGCAGCACTTTTTTTCCACTTGTAGATAGGCTGTTTAAGTGCATAAGGCAGCATATCGATTGAGAATATTGAGGTGGGTCATGGGCCAGCCATTAGTGAGCACGGGCTGAAGCAGAACATGAGGAGATTGGTGGGTGAACACAAGCTACTGGTTTTTTAATAATAGACCAGTGGGCTCTCATTTTTAACCACTCGTGGAGGGGCGTTGTCGATTGATTTCATTCTTCAGCCAGTAATATTGATAGGCTTCATGCTTCTTGATGTGGAAAATCAATGACTAGCAAAAAGGAGAGATGGGAAAAGAGATGGAGAGGAGGATTAAAAGAAAAAGGTTTGTTACAGCGTACAGTAACTACTTGACAATAATAAAATTCAAAGTAAGAAAGCTGGAGCTGAATACATAGTGTGATTTTCCAAAAGAATGGTTCAGTACAAAGGAAAGGACAGAAGGGAGACGAGAAAGACAAGGAGGGAGGAGGGAAGAAAAAGAAGAAAAAGCTAAGAGAAGAAATGGCAGTACGGAATGATGGAGGGAAATAATGAGTTAGAGCCAGACCTAGAATAGAAAGGAAAGAAAGGACTGGAAATGAAAAGGAAAGGAGGGAGGGAGTTAAGGAAGAAAGGGTAAAAGACAGCAAGAGGAAGAAAAAGAAAAATAAAGGAAGAAAATTGCCAGTAGAGAAAGACAGAACGAGGAAAAGAATGAAGAGATAAAGAGGTAAGGCTAGAAAAGAAAGCAAAATAGAAGGGGAAAGAACTACCAGTAAAGAAAGTAAAGAACTGGAACAGGTAGGACAGGAAGCAAAAAAGTGGGTGGGGGGTGAAGGGAGGAAGGAAGAGGGATAAGGAGAGAAAAGGAGGGAAAAGGAGATAAGACAAATAAGAAAAAGCAAGGAAGATACAAGAAGAATTAGAATGGAGAGAAGGGGAGGCAGGAAAGAAAAGGAAACAAAAAAAACACGAAAGAAAGGAAAATGTCAGAAAAAGTGAAGAGACAGATGAATGGGGGAGATGTGAGAAAGGAATGAAAGGACAGAGAGAAAGCAAGAGACAGTGAGACTGAAAACCATCACTGGGGAATATGAAACACAAAGATTGTAGCCTGACAGATTTATTTGAGAGTGACCCCTCAGGGCTCCACAGAAAGAGCTCCACTGCATGTTGTTCTCCCCACAGACACAGCTGCATGACACAGGCAGCCGAGTCCCGGGACTGTAGAGGCCTGTAGAGCAACGACAGGCCAGGCCAGAGCTAATTACCCCTCAGAGACATGAAGAGAATCACTCAGCTGTGTCTCGCACACACACATACACTGAGAGGAGAGATTAATCCTATTCCCTGTCGTCTCGGAGACTTTTTAATGAATCGAGAGAGCTTTTTAAAGCATCTTGTGTCTTTCACTCTGCAGTTTCATTTGAAAGTAAAATTTCTCCGGGTCAATCAATGACAAAAGCTTATTTGGACTGACCCAAGTGATTTTTGTGCAGTCTGTGTGATTGTGCAGATTTGCACATTTCGATGCGCAGACACATTTCATCATCTAATTTGTATGCCTGCTATGCCGATGTTTGTCTGATTTGATATCTGCAAGAGAACCGAAGCGATCAATGCAGTCGGTGTAATGGCACCTGCTCAGACTCTGCTGAATAATTGGACCGACACTTTTCTACTCCAATTTGTTGAGCGCTCCTTCAGACTGAGAGATGACAGACGTTAGGCTTGATAAGTGTCGCATTGTCAGATGCAACATGCACAGGAACGTAACCACATGAGGGTTTCACACTAATGCTACTTGTTATAATGTTTTGACACAACAAGAACAGAACAGCATCCAGGATTCCAGACTGAAAGTCTTAATTGGTTGCGTTTAAACCTTTTCAGTTTGTTTATTCTGTTTAATCAGTATATGAGTTGGCTGTGTTTTCTTTCTAGTTGAGTTTCTTTTCACACAGAAACAACAACAGTAAGTTTAATCAGATGTGTCCACTATGCTTGTATTATAAACTGCTCTCAGTTAAGAGCAACCTACAATTATTTAATTAGCTACCTTGCCCTTTGGACATCAAAATCTTTTCGTCTCATCCTTGAGACCAAGTGAACATTGGTGTCAAATGTCAAGAAATTCCCTCACGTCGTTCCTGAGATATTGCATTTATTGCATCGTGGTTTAAATGTAATGGGGAACGATCGATGGACAGACCTTAGAGATACACAACTAAAAAAAAATACAAGTGAATCAAAATGCATCATGACAAGCCTCATAAGAATGATTCATTATTATGAGGCATTGTTCTCACTTTAAATCCCATAGCAGCAGAAGAAAAAACTTAATTGTTATTGTGGATTTTCTGTCACTAGGCGTTTCACAATCAAAACAGTATCAGACCATGTTAATTGTTGCACATTGCTGCACAACCTCCATTATTACCTTTCACAATAAAAGCTCTAAACATATACACTGCATGCCTGAACCTAGTCAGAGCATTTCACAAAGGGGTAACTCGCATTTTCATTCGCATTGCATTTAGTGACATATATTCACTTCATATCATTTCATTTCAAACTTTAACGTTAGCTTAACAAATGGGATGTAATGACAACAGGCGACCAAATGAAATGTAGCATTACAGTGAATAAATTACAGAACTGTTTTTAGATATCTTCATCTGGAAATGCTATGTACTGTGGGTTAACATGCTTAGTCATCTGTTACTAAATGCATAATAAAGTTTGTATTACTCTTAAGAAAGCAACAAAAAAGTTGAGGGTAAGTTAGTTAAACTCAACAAATGTGTTTGTAAAGCCACTACAAACAATTATAACTCACAATGTTTTAATTAATGGACTTAAACAGGATAAAAACTGTTTCTTACGAGGGCTTATGATTGTCTCATAACCAACAAAAGTCTTTTTGATGCTATTATTGACACACAGTCTTATTAATCACACATGATAATGTTAATAACAATCTTAAAAGGACTTATAAGGGCCTTAGTATAAAGTGTTATCCATATCACTGTCTGCAAAGCGTACCCAGCTATGGTTACTGCTGAGCCAGAATGCCTTGGGTATTCAAATCAGGGTCATATCACATTCCCACCACAAAAGAACCGCTTACCACAGTTTGTTTGTGTCCAGACCAAGACCACTTCCTTCAAACGGTCATGTTTTGGTCCACACCCGATTACAATTACTATGCTACATCTACACAAACAAAGGACGTACCAAGGGGGAAACCAAACAGAGTCCGATTCCACTGGACTAAACAGTGTAGGTTTCATACTGTTAGTTAAGGCATGTCTATGGTTTGCGATGACAAGACAATACTAGAATTTATATTGAGGAAAAAATACATTCTGAACCAGCTGTTTCTCCTACTTCATGACTCCCAGACAGAGCAGCCATTGTTAAAGCTGTTCAACATTTTCATCTGGTTAATTTAACGACAAAACTGAAGCGAAGCGCATCCTTATTTAAGTGAAATGACCACATTTTGGTGAGAACAATCCTCACAGTGTGGATTAGATTGCTTGTCACTAGAAAAGTTTCTGGTGTGACATCAGGAGGTTATGGGCCCCAGGGGAGAGTGCTTGAATGATGAGCACCGTGTTTGTCATCATCACGCTTTCTCCTGAGGCTCCCATGGGTGCCCTTCCCAAAAGGCAACACTCTCCCTGATGAACTAGCACCAGAACAATAACTAGCTACCGGTCTGCTGAGACTGCACACTCCTGTTGGTGTGTTAATTTGTGTGAACCTGCCTGTGTTTCAATCAGTGTTGACTTTTCGCTCTCTACTTTTTTTCTATTTGTTTTTTGTTTTTTTTTCTTTATTCATATTCCCTGGTGTGGAGGCTATCACTATTCAGCTGTTGTTACAGAATGGTGGAAATGTCAATGACATGCAAGCAGAGACATTCTAGCAGCTGGAGACAAATCCTCACAAACTGTAACATTAGACAGTTCAAAACCGGCAAATTATGGGACTCATTACAAATTAAACCTCATCTGTTCAACCCATTCGTGGTACCTGCTACTGTGGGCTATGAGGAACACTCACTCTGTGTGTTTCTCTACAATTTATATAGCCTTGCAGAAAGTAGAAAGTATGAGGGATTTGCTGGACCCCTTTCATCTCCCCGTTCTGCAACCCTCACAACCCCTCCTCTGAACTCTATTTTCTCAAAATGTCTCTTCTAAATAGTGTCATCGATGGCAAACAACACCTGAGTGTTCAATCCTGCCAAGCTGTGTGTGTTTGTGTGTGTGTGTGTCAGTACTCTCCCAAACCCCAGTGGGTGATCTATCTGAGTCGGCCACAGACACAAGAGATAATGTGCCTCCTTCTTCCTTTCTAGCTGCCCCGCCAGGACCACAGAGGTGTGAATGCATTCCTGTGTTTATTTCATTTAACACACGGGGCCCACTGTGGAGGTACGATTATGATAAGGCATTACGAAGAAAATCAAGACTGTGCGGGGTGTGATAATGATATAACTCTTGCAAGTGGGAGTGCGTAGTAAATGGCTGAAAGTGCTGGACACCTCAAAAAGCACCTAAAATGGTGTGTATTTTGCATCTTAAAGCATTTGGAAATTTGGTTTGAAATAGCATAAATTCTATTTTGAGAGTCTGATTAAGCATCCACAAAAATCTGGGTGAAAATAAACATTATAACTAATCCAAAACCTAGACTAAAAGTAGCTCATTTTGCAGTTTAGACCATTTCCCAAGACTGTGCAAGTGGATCTTGTTTTGAATGATATCTTGTTAGCTAGTAATTTTAGCAAAACCATCACTGGGGCTAAATGTACAAGCATAATACACTAATAAGTCAGTTACATATAACATAGCTTAACTCTAGCTATGATAAGAAACTTACATTACCCATCTTGGTTTCCGGGACACCATGGTCACATGATATCCGCAAAGCAAGTGGCTGAATGAATGAGGGAGACAGCAGTGGTCATCCAGCAAGGTAATTAGCCTGAGCAAAGCCATAAAATCAAGGTAATAAAACATTATCTTCTGATTGTTTCACAGTGGTTATGTTCTAAGTCACCGTGGATGTGCACCCAATGAAAGCACAAATAGCCACAATGGGGCGCAGACAGATAACTAGTTAGTTAGCACCTAGTAGCTAATGGTAGTTAGTTAATTTGGGGGGGAACTGACTTTTCGTTGTATTTTTTATTGGTTCACTGAATTAATTACGCAATAAGTCTCCAGTCATACCATGCCCAAACCCAGTATCAGAATGTTTACACAACCTTAAATGACGGCATTTCAAATTTGAATTGAAACTCATTTCTAATACTTTTTGATGTTTACAACTATGTAGCCTACTTAAGACCCTACATTACATTGTTTGAAGGATATTATGTATTTAGTTTTCCCGGAGGCTTTAACACTTTTATCCTTCCTGTTCTCCCCTCCTCTGCTGCTCACGCATCAGTTGCCACCGCTATATTTCATTACTCCTCGAATGGAGCCAAGTCTGATCAAACCTGCTGTGGGAGACACTTCATTTTCCATTTGGCCTTTTTTTAATAGCATACCTGAAGTCCTGAAGCTCAGAATCTTAATTTGAAAACTAAAATATGATGTACACGCGCATTTAGAGACCGTCCAATCATGCCTAATGAGATCGGTGTAAAGCAGATTTGAAAGGAAGGGAGAGCAGAGAAGGTTTTGGGTCAATTCCGGCCTCCCCACACCCTCACTGCACCTGTGTGTGACGCCTTTTTCTGCAATTACACCCTGTGCCCTGTCGTTTCTCTCCCTGCACTTTTATTGCATCTGCTGCCCAAGACATACAGCAATAAAGCCAAGGTAACCATGGATACATGAGGGACACATCTTTTTTTTTTCCTTCCTTGCCAATGCTCTTGAAACATCCCTCCTTTGAATTTATGTAGTAGAAGTCTCTTATTTTTCCGTGGCTGCTCAAGGTTACAAATGATGTGTGGGAAGGAAACAATGTTGCACTAGCTTTAATGAAAAGTAAAGAGAAGCCACCAAGGTGACATTAGAGGAGTTAAGAGAAAACACTGATTATGATATTTAAGCCTTGACTTTTTACATATTTTAACAGACTGGTGAGCCATGGAAACAGGTAGCAACAATGGTAAAAGGAAAGTCAAAAGCTTCTTGCAGTTGGTGTAATCACGAGAGGAAGAAACATTAAAAGCCATGTTTCAGTGTGCTGCTCTGTTTGAGTCAACGTCTAATCTCTTGACAGAGCTAATGAACACATCAGTTAATTAGAAGCACAGGGAGTGTGATTTTACATGCCCAACCCACCCCCAAGTCTCCCAAACACAACCAGCTATCTGTCTTTGTTTCTCCCTCGATCCATTTCTCAGTCTCTTGTAGAGCCTGCAGCACAGGTAAACTATGTAATAATGTACTTTCCTCTTGTTGTGTTGTTTACCTCGCTCACAGTAATTGTGAAGATGACAGGTTGGTGTAAATATCGTGCTTCCTGGCATCTAAACGGTGAGGATTGAATCCCAGATGTCTGAAAAAGCAGGTTCGATACTTTAGCTGTTGACTCCAGACTTTTTCAGACACCTTGCACAACTGGAGAAAGGTGAAAAAAAATGTGACAGGAGTAGGAGGTGAGGGAGTGAAATAGGCAAGGAGAGGGAAATAAAATGGACGAGAGGTGAGTTTGAGAGAAAAGGTTAGGAGAAATGAGGGGGAAAAAGCTGTTTCATAGCCAAGCATTCAGCGAAGAGGAGGAAGGTCAGTCTCTATGATTGTCCCTGAAAAAGAAGATGACAGTGGCTGTAATAGATTCTCCTCACACCTTCCTTGAGGTGACCTGTCTGTGGGAGGAGTCCTTTTCACTAATGACAGGTGAGAACGCAGAGGAGGAGGCCTTCAGAGGTTTATCATATGCTCTGAGCCATCTTCACTATGCCCTGTGGCACTGCAGAGCCATGATGACCGTACTGTAGGCGTACTTCTGCCAGACCGCACAAGAACACATCTTTACCAATTTCTCCTCCAAGCAAGGAAACACAATATTTTGAGTTTGCAAAAAAGACATACCTATAAATTAATAAAAATGCTTGAAGATCCAATCATCACTAATGTGTAGAACTTGCCAGTAGCTTTTGCGCAGCTCAGCTTCTACCTAGCTTACTTTAACTAGTAAAGATGAAAAGGCAGCAATACGTCCTATCGTAGCAGCTTGAACTGCCATACAACTGCACTGAAACTTTTCCTCAGAATGGATGTTTCAAACCTGTCTTGCTTAATGCTACGCTACCTGTTACTACATCCATACTCCTTAGCTATATGTTCAGCTGACTCTAACACAATATTCTCAACATGATGAAACTTTTCAGGAAGTCATTCATCTGATCGTGTGGTCAGTTATAATTGACTAATGTATGTAAACTTGCCACTGTAGGAACTATGGTTATACAGTTTAGAAACATGCCCAGACTTAATCATGCATGTGCACATGTGTCGTAGGTGTCAACACCAGAAAAGCATAAAGACAACACTTGCTAAAGAAGTCCACTGAAGACCAACTGCATCCATTTGGTCTGAGAAAAGCCAGTTAGTTTTGATACTTTTGCTCTGACATTAATTTGGCTTAGGTGGTGCTTGAAAAGATTTATAATGGTAAGAAAAACCCTGTGTTGAAAAGTAGGTAGGGCCTGCGTCCTATTCTGGTTGTGTGGTCCATGCTCCAGTACTTGAACAAATAGCCCTACACCTCTGATGACAACAACAAATTAGCTTTTTTTTTAAAACCCTGCTCTCACCTGAAAATGTGTTTGGGTTTTGAAGTGATCAATGAAAATTGACGAGAAGCTGAAAGGCACGACTTTTATGATAATAGCGGAGGTACCAGTGGGAGCAATTCTCTCTTTCTACATGTATAGTGTCCCAGACTATTATTACTTAACAAAGAAAAGGCGTTATTAAGTGAGCCGTAATCCACGAGCTACAATGAACTCAAGTATATTTGTTCCTCTGCTCTGTTTGTACTTTAGCCTGGAGAGTTGGAACAGCAAGAGATTTCATTATCCTATTGTATCGCCAATGTGACTAGCAACGGAGTCACCAGGCAACGAGGCAGCATGCTCCCTGTTTTGGGTCTTGTTCTAAAGAGGCAAAGTGTTTGCTTCACACTTTCACAACAGCAGTTTCTGTATGCGTGTGCACTAACACACACTCCTCCAAATCCTCCCTTTCAGTCTCTAAATCAGCCCTAATCCTTTTGGGTCTGACCAAAGTCCTCCAAACGAACATAATGGACAATAATCAGCTCTGAGGCGTTCAGTGTGTTGGATTGTTTTGTCATGCTTAGATGACCAAACACAATGAAACTGTTTTCTTAATAAAATAGGAGGTTATTAATCTGATGATCTGCAGTCCCTACGTGCCATACTCATAACTTCTCTGCAAAAACAGGCCCCGTCCTTCATTGAGCAACTGGTAAAAGCTCTGTTTACACGCTGCAACACCAAGCCTAAGTTTTATCAGCATCGCCAAACACATTTAGCAATTTTATGACGTCAAAAGAGGGGAGCTGACTGACACTATCAGAGACAAACACTGAGCTCTGCAGATGAATAAATAGTAACAAAGACAAGTGCAATGCTGAACCTGACAGAGATTATTATTCCGTGATAATGTGATTTTTTTTTTTTTTTTGCTAAAATACCATGCACCAAAGTAGTGAATATAGCGGGTCATTAAAGATGATATTGTAAACTAAGCGTGGGAAGTTGCAAGCCAAAAGGATTACTTTTTTTTTTTACATATGGGTGTATAAAGATGAGGGAACTTAAAAATGGTTTTATCTGTTGAAGAGGCACCCAACAGAAAAAATGTAGGGACCACTGAACTAAGTGATGAGGACACATCACTATATCTCTAAGATATGAAAGTTACAAGGACAGAAATATTTGGGGTTATTACTTCTTGAGACTTGTTAAGTACTTATTTAGGACTGGAGTCAGTAGCTCGATATAATCGTCAAGTAACTTTGAAATTTTTTTTTTTTTTTAAATGTTGCAAAAAAGAACTAGTTTGGAATAAGGAAAGATTTGGTCTCCTCGTCAGCCCACACTTACCCTTTGCTATCGCCTGCCAGGTTTTCAGGCTTTATGAGGATATCTGGGAGAAAAAACACAAACGATAAATGTTAAGATGTTTCAGTCTCCTACTGAGTGCATTAATTCATTTTTGAAAAAGGCAAAAACCACTTCAAGCTAGCGTAAAACTTTTGTGAAATCAAGGACATTTTTTAAAAAAAAGAAATCTTGTTGTTTTGCGTCAACCTTTTCTAAAGTGATGCTTCAAAATGTGCATAAAAATACATTATGGGAACACTGCAACATCATTTCAGCAAAAACTGTAACTGGAAGTTAAACGTGAGTTTAAGCAGGAGGTCAGTCTGCGGTCTAAAAAACTCAGGTAATGTGCTCAAAATTATCTGTACTTTTAAGATGATGAACATCAACCCTGCATTTTTTTTTGGCATTTTTCTTATGCATACTCTGCAAAAACACTGAACTTTTTAAGAAGAATAATGTTACATTGAGATTTTAAACTTTTTTTATATATTTTTATTATACTTTGGATTCTTAAGAAATCTTAAGAAATGAAAATCTCTGACTGCACTGGCAGGACAATCCGCTTCTTTTGAGGATAAGAGTCAAGAGTTAAGGACCTCAGCTCCAAAATGAAGGCAATGCAGATGTATGTTAAAGTTGTAATTCTGCTGACAACCACTGAGGTTGAACTTCCCTCTAAAAATACTAAGTCAATCATTTTTTTTCCAGGAGTTATTCCAGTCTCATTGACAGGTGTGTCTGGTAACTTGCTCTCCTACTGAGTCGGACTTTCAGAGTTTGTTTCTTCAATAAAATGCAATCCTGACAGACAGCTCCATAGTTGTGCTTGATAGGTTACACTAAGAAGACTGTAAAAAGACTTAGGCGGTGCTTGATGAAGTTTAGCATTTTAGTGAGTCGTTAAACTAGTGTTTAGCATTAGCTGACCCCTCGCAGACTGCTCTGACCCTTTTGTCCAAATATGGTCACATGCGGCTCCGAAAAAGTCAAAATGGTGACGGCCATATCCCAAATTACTGGCTTCAAAACGGCACTTCAGAAAGAAATGTGTGACATTACCGTTCCTCTGTCCACTAATTACATGCAGTCTATAATAAGAAGGTTCATGTATGTAAAACATTTACACTTAAAATTGATTGAGTATTTTCCCAGCGTACCCTGAAAATATGGATCTGAAAATCTTCGTAACAGGCAGAATTTTTTTGGGAATGATTACTACAGTTGTAGACAATTAAATATTACTTGAAAACAAAAGCAGTCAAATAGTAAATAGTCCAAGATACACAGTTCAAATTGGCATTTTCTCAAATGTGAAACCTTTGTTTCATCTCTATATGTGTCTCCTGCTATTTATTTTCTATAGCTCCTACTGCTGTTTTTTTCTCCCGTTTGTCCTTGGGGGATTTAGCAAACAGCGGGGCCCTACGGCGGTAACCCAGCCGTGTGCAGGCCAAACAATAAAAGGTTCATCCAATTCGGTCTGGCATGTGGTCCTGCCTTTCTGAATGGAGAAGGGAACAGCACCTGGTATCTCTCGTGCCTCCATTACCCACTGCCAAGATTGGAGAAGATTGCTCTGCCAGAACAATAATGTGGACATCCACCATGAGCGTCCATCACCCACACACACACCCCACCTTCTCTCCCTTTTACCCACTGCTCTTTCTCTTTCAACCACTCGTCCAAATCAATCTGTGTGTGTGTGTATGTGTGTGTTCATGGGGTCTTCCTCTTTCCCAGTCTGTCTTTTATGGAATAAGTCATCACAGGTCTTTATCTCTCTTATACTCTCTGTCTCTCTCTTACAGTATTGGTTTTCCTTATCATGGCCGAACCAACTGCTTGCCCCCACATGACACCCCCACCCCATCCCTGGCCCTGCACTGGCTTCATTTGTCTGCTGACATCCAAACCTTTGGCCAGTTTTAAATTTCTCCACGCAGGTGTTTCATTACTCCTGCACATGAAGACACAAAGTAATAATTTGTTCATTTTTAGCTTAGTGTTTAATCGAATTTTCGTAGCATCCCCAGTAATCTAGATAGATTTACACCGTGGAGTGGCCATGAAATGACATCCATTAAAGGTCAGACAGTAAAATGTGTGCAATCTCTGGGGACAATTGTACTGACTTTTGACATGAATTCTGAAGCTGTGTGCAGAACAGGGCTAAGTTCCACATTGGCAAAACCGTGACGACCCTCTTTTACCACTGATTTTATTGAATTGATCTTATCTTTTGGTGTCATTGTTTTGAAAAAAAAAAAAACAGAAACTCAATGAATCAAACTGTTAAACAGTCCAGCAGGCTGATTGGTGAGCCCCAGCTTAACCCAGCACAGTGGAGAACCAGCTCCATTTTAAATGACCACTCGCATGTACAGCTTCTACTCCCAAGGTGTAAAATAAAACAGTATACAAATAGTTTTGCGCCAGCAGTCATCACTCAGATTAGCAAGTCACGGTAAAATTGGACAGATAGCGGTTATTTATTTTATTTACTAATTTTTTTTCTCTATTTAAAAGTACAATATGTAATATATTTTGAAAAAATGTACATGTATTTCCAGAGTGTGAATGGATTGTAATGTACCTTAAAACATGAGCCT
>JAPQRN010000014.1:7602916-7614796 GCA_037367275.1 Coranthus polyacanthus
ACACACACACACACACACACGTACACACACACACATACAGTTCCTCTGGCTTTATGAAACATTTCCCGGGAGGCTTAGTGACTGAGGAAGTGTCACGTAGATCATTTTCTCATTTCTCCTTTTGATGAAAGCTTATTTTGAGAACCCCCCACCCTTTCTGAACGCAAACGCTAAAGTGACTGGAGTGAATGAAGACGCTCAACAGGATATCATAGCTGTCAAAGCAATATTACATTCCCTGAATTGTTTCTTGGACGACTGTTAAATTGAATTATACTGAAACTGATTGATCAACATCATCTACATACAAATTAATCTGTGGATTATGCAGGGATTTAATAAGAAAAGTTGAAACACGGTGAGGAAATATTCCCCTCTCTGTGAAAGTTGTCGTTATTGACGCAATCTACTCCCCCAAACCTGGTTTACGCATTATTCAGAAGCAAAGTATCATAATGATCTCTCCACTGTGAGCTGACCTACTAGTGATAGCCTGTGGAAACCAATTCAGTCCAGCTTCATGGATATGTGATGTGACTCCAGTCTGGCAGGGGTGGACAGGAATGAACGGTGAGATAAGGAAGTCCAGACCCAGTCGCCCACTGCCCGCCCATCGCAGTGAAAGGCAGACGTGTGACAGATCATAAAATTAACAGGCTGCTCTTTTTTTTGACGTACAGAGGCAGTGCACAAACAGAACTGCTGCCTAGAGATAGCAGGCAGAGCAATCACCACGAGAGACATGAGGGGGAGAAGGGGGAGGGAAAGAGAGATGACGAGGGAGAAGGGGAAAAGAGAAGCAACATACCCTCCATATAACACAAGACTAATGACGTAGAAGCAAAATAAATGCTGGTTTGTCGTTTTTTACATTTACCTTTTGATAGCTCATTAGTGACCCATGCAAGGGTTAGGGTTACATTTGACATGTTTGAACCAAGGCGCCTGAAAGTGAAGCCAATGCATAAATATCCTAGAGCAGTATCACTGACGGCAACTAGATGATGGCTCCAGAAAAGTCTGTCTCCCATTGACTTCCATTGAAGGTTTTCAAGGAGTTGCTCTGGTCTCATTTGTTTTATTTGGACCATCTAATGAGTATAATTTTGGTCCTTCTGTAAATTATTGCTCCATTAAAAAGGTTTTAGGGCTAATAGAAGATTTTGATGTTTGCTGTGTCACTCGCCTGCCAAATTTTGGTTTATTGTATAAAACATATTTTTTCCCGAGAGCTTGACTGTAGTTGTGGTCACGAAGTTACACTAAAATAACCAAATCAAATTATTTTGTTATATATTATTTTTCAAGTGTTGAAGTTGACTGTTTTATCAGCTAGCTAGTGTTCGCTCACACATCACCCCTGGCGCTCCACCTTTTGTCCAAATATGGTCGCTTCTGGGTCCCAAAAGCTAAGATGGCGACAGCCAAAACACAAACTGAAGGCTTCAAAACTGCAGTCCAAAAAAGAGTGGCAGGTGGCCGCACTGTGGCCAGTGGAACTGATTGCAGTTACTCTACACAGTGTTTCCACCAGAAGCACCACAGCACGAAGACAAAAGCATGCCAGTGCCAGAAATATGCTAGAAATGTGTCTCTTCTACTAGTCTATTTTGGATGGATGCCCCATCAAGCAGCACAGAGCAGATGAGACGGACACAAAGTCAGATTAACAAAAGACATTGAGGATCTGGCCAATTTTCAAAATGAAATACCCTGTGCAGACTCCCACTAGTGTCAAGTCACTAAGTCAACGTCGATAACAAACACAATGTTGAAAAATTGATACAAAATAATTATGACAATGAACGCTTTTTTTACTTAAACACAGCCACAAATATTTGATCCATGTTGTTCCTAACTCCACTTAAGTCTATTAACTTTGTTTTTAAGCTACAGTACAATGAAAAAAGAAATTAAAACACACAAAAAGAAACCATTTCACTGGGGCACAAAAATTAAGTAAAAATGGTCAAATCAGGAGGTAATTTGGTTTGGTTTTCCCGGTGTGGCATTAAGCCCTGCAGAGAACAGAACTAAACCACGTCGGAGCTGTAATGTGGCGCAGTTGCATCCGGTGGAATCTAATCCTAAGCAAAAGTTCCACAAAAAGGGTGGCTATTCAAAGGCTAAATTAGAGTTAACGAAACGCTCTTATGAATCTGAAGGCTATTCAGACGCAGAAAGTGTAAATGGGTCTCAGATATTATAAAACTGGACAGCAGGAGTAAGGTTCTTCATACAGCCTTGGTGCCATCTCCAAGATGTAATTTAAAGATAACATCCACATTTTCTCTCCACAGTGATCTGAGCTACTCTCTCGGATGACCAACAGGCCTCAACCGTGGCTCCAGCTGATAACCTCTCACAAAGCGGGGCTCCGGCATCACCGCTTGGCCAAAGGGCAGTGTTCAAACCACATTTTCTGCTTGGGTGGACTCAATGTTTTTGGAATTCTATTGACTCTGCTGCTGCTGCTGCGGCTGCTGCTGATCTAAGTATGGGAAAGAAATGGAAAAAATGGGAGCAGTTTATAAGGCTGCCTTTAGAGATGGAAGGTGAGATCATGAGGATTGGTAAAGCGGTTGGGGGTTGGGGTCCAGATTGTACAACCTGTGCTTGTGCCTTGGCCCCTTACACCACTGAAATGTCAAATCTGCCCTTTTTACTCAGTCCAAATGTTATTATTTTTATCACTTTCAGTACAGTATACCAGCCCCACTTGGTTTTCTGTCACTCAACCCCCTCAATCTTATTCCATCACACTTTTTCTTATCTTGCTCCTAGTTTCAAGAACAACCAATCTCTCACTGTCCGTCAAATGTTTTTTTTCTTTCTATGCTACATATTTTTACTATAATAGACCTTATGTTGTAATGCATTTCACACTCACTTGGTTTACATGCACTAGATCACTTTTATTCTGATATTATTAACATTTTAGAAAAATTCTTTGGACATTTGGTTTTTACCGCAAATAATGACAGATGGCCTCTTGTATATTTATCATCTCTGTGCATTGTAGAGAAACCACAGCCAACAGATTTTGCAATGCAAACCTTTTCAAGGAGGAACTTGGGAATGAAAGGTTCAATGATGGGTGCCCTTTATGGTTCAAGGGCTGGGGTAGTAGATGGACATGGATAAAGTATGTCTGACATTCATGCAGGAGAGACTTTAAATCCACAAACAGAGCCGCATAGGCATATATTATACAAAGTCTTTAAAAGGCATTGGCATCAAGCATTATTTTCTTTTTTTTCTCCCCAGAATCATCCACTGTTACTACGTGGCAGGTTCAGGGCCTAAATGCTCAGTCCATATACACTCCAGCTCAATATTCTGACACTAAACTCATTTTAACACGACAACACTGATGTCGACATGCCCACAAATCACTGCATTGGATGTCATTGTTATATTGTCCGTACATTACAGAAAACATCATCCTCAAACCACTGATTAATATGTATTAACTCTCCTTTAGACAGAGTGGGCTGTTCTCTCCAACACACTCACAGTTCTATGAAGAGTGCACAGTTATGAAATGCCACATTGAATTTGAGCATTATATTGACACAGTGAAGTTGCATGGCTTTGTGGGATTTATAACCTAATGAAAAAACTGCTCCTTGCCATATAGCCTGTCTCATCTGGCCCCCACATCCATTGCCCATATTGCAGGGCCACAGGGAGGCAAGTGCTCCAAATGGCCCTCTCCCTCGGATCTTATGTGAGCCCCACGCTGGTGTCAGAATGACTTAGCAGTTACCTGGTGAGAGGTGCTAAGCATCACTTGGGGTTTTCACAACTTAAGATGAGTGTGGCAGCACAGAGCTGCTTTTCAGAGACAATCATGCTGTTGAAAGACCCGACTTTCAGTAACTGAGCTCACTATTTTTGGATGGAAAACAACACAGATACATGAACACACCATGCATCTCTTCTTCTCCTCCCTCATCGCTCTTCCTCTTTTTCCAGACGTGCTCTCATACGCACATGTTTCGCTCGATAAAGCTCTATGCCCGGGCCCACTTCAGCCATGCAACATCCTGACTGATGGCTCCCTCAGCTGCACTCTAAATGACTGTGCCCATTACCATTAGAAAATATGGAACATGAGCACTAAGAAACATACACTGCCGATTAATCAAGGAGGGGGGCCTTTCCCCTCTCTGATGCTAGCTGCTGTGTTACATGGGCACGGGGGACAACTCAACACTGAGGAGGCCAATAAAACAGCAAATTCTCTTGGGGGAACCACACGTTGCCAGGCCATCCACCGTCTCTGGAGCGCAGTGATATACTGGACCATTAAAACTCGGCGACACCCGATACTCGATGCCTGCAGGGGGCGGCGGGTCTGTTCTCATCTTGGCTTTTACAATCTGCCTAATTTCTGGGAGGAAATCCATATGCAGTATTCAATTCTAATGAAGTCAGGAACATGTGTGTGAATTAGTGGAGAAAAGTAACTCTATATCCATATGGGTGTTGTGGGACGCTGCCGAGAGCTAATTGTTGAAGGTAAAATGACATCGATTCAAATTACTTTAGAGAACTCTGCAGCATTCAGTGTGACTCATAGTGCATTGTTATTACCTGTTGGAGGAAAACAGAAGCTCCATTCAAGGATGCCATTTTCATTTTTTCCCCTTCAGTTTTTACTACACAGGGAACAAAGCGAAGGAAACTGCTGGGATTGTTTTTAAGTTAACAACATGGCCCACTGCCTAACAAGGAGCTTGGGGGAATAACATGTTAAGTGGGGTTGTGAGCTAGAGTCCTGGACTGTTGTGTTGATGTTTATTGCCCACAAACAGTCAGGAACAAACTGTCTACCTTATCCTGCACATGAAAGCATGGCCCGATTTCAAAGTTCCCAAAGAGAGCACAGTCTGCAAAACACCTGCGAGATAACACTCAGGGAGGATTAAACTGCCATTCGACTCTCTCTCCCACCCTTTTTTCCCTCAATCTCCCTCTGCCTCTCTCTCTCTTTTCATGTGTTGAGTCTCAAGTAAAGACTGCGACCGTGGCATTCCTGCTGGCTCCAAAGGCCGACTCGCTGATATCATTCAGAAGTGAGCCCCTCGGATTTGTATACTTAATCCAATATTTATGCTCTGTGTATGTTAGCGAATGCAAAACAGTTTGTGCCTCCAACAAACAAGACACATGGTCCCCAGATAGATGTGAGAAAATACACAAATGGATTGGAAAGGAAGGAAAAAGAAGTGAGAAAATAAGAGTATTACTGCAGGGGAAACTCTGCGAGGAATGTTTATGGCTCACGGTAAAGCAGATAGCTGAAGTCGACCCTGGGAAGCATTATCACAGTAGGAGAGTTAAATGTGTTGAACATCTCCACTGTTCATTTCCGCTGCTGCATGTTGACAAAGTATTGTGCTAGTCTGGCCAGAGCTTAGTCAAATTGTTGTAGGAGTGTGTAAAATTATATTAAGCAAGTGCAAAATTATGCGCCAGTTAACACTGCGTGACCAGATTTGTCTGTCTGCACATGAAAACAACTGCAAGTGTGACCTAAAATTTCAGTTTGAAAAGACCCACAGAACTGAGAGCATATAGCATTCAGTATGAGTTGGCGCCTCAAAATCCTACAGAAAAAACGATCCATCTGAGATATTCTACCTTCCTTTTATCTCATCTGATTTTCTCTAAGGAGCGAAGCATTTGTTAGCCCCAGCTCTCACCTTATTCACGCCTAGCCATGATGTTCTTCCAGAGGGGAGTACTGGGACATCCCTGGTTTCTATGTACACCCTCCATGTCCAGATAAATTGGTCAAAGGACTCATCTGCTGCTGATCTCCCCCAGCCAACACCTAGAGGGATTTTCATGGTCATGCTGCGTAGTGGGATTCTGCCTCACGTGACTCCACAGAAGACTACAGGACTGCACAATCAACATTATGATTTGTTCTGAGCAAGAAGGCTTTTAGTGGGGTATTCCACATTGCAGAGAGCATATTGGTCTATACAATATGTGTATTACATTGTCATGCATACTTGGTAGTGAGATCTTTGACTGTTTTCCACAACGTCTGTCAAGGTGTGGGTCTTATCAGCAGCCAAATGCACCACAGAAGCAGATAAAGAATGCTATACATACCACACTGCACACAGATAAACATAGACACAGAGAACAAACACGCTTCAGGTAAACACGCCATCACAAATCATTCATTTTAGAATAGTATGCTTTGACATGAGTCACCCCCCGTTGCCAGAAAAGTATACTGTCATTGTATGTTTTCTGCAAAAGTGAAATGAATATATGTTGGAACTAAAAATCGGTTTCATATCAACATTTGTAGATGTATATCAGCTTTATAATGTCATAAAATGTATAGCACTGATGCAGCATTTCACTCTAGTCTCAGAAATTCCATTCATGTAACTATTGAACGATTTTTTATCAGATTTGGGAATTTACAGCAGTTGGTTAAGGTTAGGGAAGATACCAAGGCTTGGTTTAATTCAGAAAAAAAGCTGCAAAGTTGTAAGTAAATGAAATGAATAAAACAAACAACAATCTTTTCTAATCCTAACCTTAAACACTGTGCTTTTATTGCTAAGGCAAAAAAAGTAGATTCTTCAAACTGACAATTACATTGAGATAATGCTGTATATAGACATGGTTTGCAAAAACATCAAATGAAAAATGGAAAAGAACAAAAAGTTAAAGTCAAAACCTGCTTAGTCCCTGTGTGTCCACCTATGTTTAGCCTGGAAATGGATGCTTATTGGAAGTTTAAATGCAGCTAATTAGAAGCTTGAGTTCTCGTTAGAGTAGAAGGGCCAGTCGTGATCAGGTGAACAGGTTTGATTTGTCGATTGTCAACTCTGGAATCTGAGATAAATAAATGGCAAATTGAAATTTAATTGCTTAATTAACTTAATTGAAGGAATATTTACCACAACAAATATCTTGTGACATAAAATGATATGAATCTACTCTAAGCTCTTTAACAGTTCCCTTATCCAGACTATTTTACCTATAATTATTTTCATCAACAATCCAATCCGATCAGAAGCAATGAACTATGATCTGGTCACATTTTCACATTACCAGTAAAAGTATTACATCAAGGTTTTAAGCACCACAGATTCAGTTTCATTCACATCCATTTCATTTGGGAGAAGACAACAGACGTCTCTGATAGATATCTTAAAACTAGTGTGAATTAAACTAAAACTGTCTGCATGGCCAGATGGAGATATCGACGTCATTTAGGTGGACAAACCATTTAATATGCTTGAACATTAACCTGCCTGAACGAAAAAGACAAACGGCTCAATCCCTTCAACAGCCCACCAGTTTTCTTTTCCTTGACCTCAGGCATGATGATGTGCACAATGAGGTAGAACGTCATGTAGACTTAAGCTAAATTAGTGTGAGGGCATTATTTATCATCAAAGGACCTTCTAATTACTCTTGATAGTTTAACATGTTGAGACGAACACCAAGAATATGAACTTTAGCTCTTATCACCAATCTGTAGCTGAGGCAGAATTAAGGATTGGCCCCGCACATAATCACTTGGCACAGGCAATTATAAAAATAATTAGAATATTAATTAGAATTTCTCATTAGAGCACCCTGTTGTTTTAGGAAATGAGTTTAATGATAGGGAGGCCTCTGGTCCTCATTGTTCCCAGCGGGGGCACAGTTTGCCCTGAGTGCAGGAGTCACGGCCTGGGGAAAGTGATGAAATGTAATGAAGAGAAAGGTGAAAGGGAGAATCAAGCAGAAATTAACCAGAGTCAACATAAGCTCAGGCAAGAAGAAGATGCTACAGTCATTTTTAATTGTGAGCTGGGTGGATATTTACATAGTTAATGACTTAACCCAGATTTGAGAACACAACTGTGTGCTCACATATTTCTCTAAGGCAATGTGAGGAGACTGCCATCATATCATCAGGGGTCCAGTTGAATCAAGGGCAGAACAATGTGGCTCAATGCTTTTGTGCTACTTCCTGCCACCAACAAATGCTTTCAGACTAGTGCTCAACAGAAAATCCCATTTAGCTTCTACCCACTCCCGTTACTTTCGCGCTTCCTTTCGACTCTGTGGTCCTGTTATCTACCGCGTTTACATTTAGGCTGAGACCATTCTGTATCCCACAAGACATGTTGCTGTAATTTCACTTAAAATGGGATCTTTCAATTAGCCCCTGTCTGTGTTTTTCTATGAATACCTCCATCTATTCCCACCACCCATAGCAGCATGTTGTGTTTCACCCCAGCAGAAAAGCAAAGAGTACAAACGGGGGGGGGGGGGGATGTAGTGAAGGGGAAGGTTAGTGAATAATCAGCAAAGGCCCCTGCCTGACATTGGTTTGAAGTGGAGACTGGGCCAGGTGCTCTGGTTCACAAAGTTATTTATTAACCAAGATCAGCATTCAAATTTATTCTGCTGCCACAGCTGCCATTCCCACGGTCATCTCACAGTCACCGCATAGACGCGCTGCGTGTTTATCATCTCCCTGCGTCTCAGTCTTTATCTCTAGTCGTCTCGCTTGTTCTCATTTGTTATTTTTCCTCTCTAACCCCTTTCATCGCACCCCCCCCTCCGACGCTCTTGTCTTCCCCGTTTTCATTTGCACAGATTGCAAAGTCCCAAATAAACAAAAGCGGAGAAGTCTTGAATTCAAACAACAGCTCTGACATCAGATGAGTTCATGCGATGCCATACATATTAAAATGTTGTGTTGACAGCTAGTCATGGGACTCACAGTCCTAGTTTCATACTGTCTCCATCTTGTTAAATTATCTCCCTCTCAACTTTCAATTCTGCTGTTAAATTACAAAAAAACATCCCATGTTTCAAGACGCATATAGAAGCTGTCAATGTATGCAATGAGGCTATGAAACACCGAAGAATCCATATATTCACACTTGTCAAAACTGACTCCATGGACAGGAATGAACCGCTTCTTGTAACCTCCGTACAATATAAAACCACAATAACATGCATGGCATCAAAGCAATCCCGCTAGCTATCCAAAGAAAACCCATCTCACCTCAAATCAGTCTGCACACAAACATTTTACAAAACCTTCCATTTGACTACCTTTGAAAAATATATCATTGCATTTGACAAATAAACCCACATGGTAAACAGGTGCACCCATCCCCTCAGTGTAAAAGTATTAACTGCATGGTGATTGCCAATTTGCATGAGTGACTTGAGGTGTCTAAACAGTGAGAAATAGAGCGCTGCTTATTATAGCATGCTATTGATACCACTGTCTTGTGTGCCTCCTCTGCACGCAAAGAAACGCCTTTCATCCTTTGTCAGGGGACACAATGCCGCTTGTATTGTCATGTTTTTTGCAGCAGGACGGCTGAAATGATGAGATGTCCCAATGTGCCATTGTATGTTTTTCCTTCACGTTTCCATATGTAGCTAACAAATGACTACACAAGCCTCCATCACTGCAAGAGACTATTCTCTGGAAGCTCCAATTTTCTCTTTTTACATATTCGAGAAACGCACACTGATGCAAGAATGAATAATAATACTCTTGCCCTGGGGCAGTGTTCTCTGCAGTATCACAGTGCATATCCCAGACCGTTCAGCAGCTTCAACTGGGGAAACAAAGAGGCCGCAGCCAAAGAAAGGAGTGCCCGATTGCCTTTCACCACCTCTGCCGGTAATTGACAGTTTGAGACCTTGCCCATAGAAAATGCCATGCGGACAAAGATGACAGGATGAAAAGAAGTATTAAATGTAACACCCACACGCACACACACACACACACAAAACTACATATAAACTACTCATGTTTCTACTCATGTCCTTGCACCTTTATACACATGGAAACTAAATGTGCACACAGCTTCAGTTGCAATAGTTTAGAAAGTCAGTTAACCTTCTAACACCACCAGGTCTTAGAGGGTTCAATCCATTTAACGGTTAGGGTTTCAGCTGCGCCATGTTTTAACTGATGTAGTCTGGCTTGTGTTTATTCACCTGCTAAACACAGAAACTAGAAGATGTCCCCTTTCAAATGAAGTCTAATTTTGAAGTCTCCATTTTGGCCTTACACTTCTATTACACGCTTAACCCTAACCCTAAGCAGAAGTTCCATGAAAAGGGTGGATGTTAAAAGGTTAAAGTAGTATACGAATGTGCATCACATATGTGGAGCTTGGAAGTATTTCTGGCAGGCATGGAGTCAGATGTAGTCACTAGGCCTTTTCTGTACAGTCGCTCTCATCTTCAGTTTGCCTAACCCCAGTCAGCGCGCTTTATAACAGCGGTGCAGCAGTGATTCATTTGCCACTGGTCTGCGCTCATCACATTGCTCCTACTCATTGACCTACAGATTCAAATCTAAGCAAAATTGCTTTCTTGCTTCTTATATGTTTATTCAGTCACACAGTGTGAGTGACTGGCTCTGCTAGGGGGGGGTTTGATCTCAAAGACTGGCTGCATTATACTTGCGCAGATTTTTCCAGAGCATCACTGAAACAGAATCATCACCAAACTCAAATGCATGTTATTTTGTTTTAATGGTAAATCTGACGTAAGTGTCTTGCCTGAAAGTAAATGGCAAGGTGTCATGTACTGGTAAAGTGTCAATAATGTTACTTCCATGTTAAGTGCCACTGTAGATTGAAGTTGATGAATAAGCAAGCATGGATGTACCACAAGAATAAATTGTGTTCATGTAAAATCAGTGAGAGATGACAGTTTTAAAAGCTGAGGGCAGGGTAAAATTATGGTCTGGAAACAGCAGTTACACATTAACAAAGCTAATTTGCATTAAGTAACTGCTGTCTAGACATAGCTGCCGTCCTGCTGTTAACCTGCCAACATGAACCCCCTACAGTAACCAGTAAGTAAGTACAATACAGTAAGTTATCTACTGGATTTCAGCAGCAATGTCTGACTTGACGATAAGTCAAATAACACTTTATATTTACTTTGCATCAGCACATCCTAAAGTATAATTATTTCTTTCCTGACTAGACAAGTGGACTTGTCAAGCAAGCCTGTGAATAGTTTATCACACTAAAACCAGCAAGAGAATAAGTTGAGAACAAATGATTCATGACAAAATGAATTACTTTAATTGCATAATTGCAATAAATGCTAGGCTATTGCGATTTTTAGGACAATCATATTTTACTCATTACGGAGACATGGTCAAATAGTGTCACAAATGATCAGATTTAACCCCTGTTCTGTGAGTGCAGGACACTGCTGCCTCATATTAAAACGAGAAAGTTCGAAATGCCGCTTGTTTACTTTAAGAAGAGGAGAAGAAGAAATTAACATAAAACAGTAACTATACATTGATTGCCTTTAAATTAAGTTACCAGATGTAACCCTAGTTCTATGAGCATGATCATCATCCTGTAAACCATAAACATCTGTGGAAAAAAAACTAGTCCACAGGTATCTATGGTGGACTCCTGGTAACCGCGTGTGTTGACAGTAAATCAGTGTTAATTCTTTTTTTTCTTTTTTTTTTTATATGTATATTTTTTGGGCATTTTGGGCAGCAAAGGACACGGGCCAGAAGTTAAACCTGGGTTACTGTGGTCTCATTTGGTACGTGCTCTACCAGGGCTTCAAATCAGTGATAATTCTTGACCTCAGTATTTTCTGATGCTTTCATAATACCTGCTCAACATCAGCCTCTAACCAACTAGTCCTCCAGTGTAAATGACCATGTACTGTATGTCTACGCATGTCCCTGTCTCCTGGCTGGGTCAAAAACCACCTGCTTGCACAAATTATCTACAGTATGGTGTTTTTTTTTGTTGTTGAGTGCCCAAATGAGTAGCTTTGCATTTTAAAGAAACTTTTTTCTAGCATTACCATTTGTGTCAAGACTAGAGCTAG
>JAPQRN010000014.1:7614896-7631218 GCA_037367275.1 Coranthus polyacanthus
GAGTGCCCAAATGAGTAGCTTTGCATTTTAAAGAAACTTTTTTCTAGCATTACCATTTGTGTCAAGACTAGAGCTAGAAACACAGCATCACTTGTGCAAGAAACAGGAGCAGGTGTTAGCTGGATGTAAAACTAAACTGGGCAAACTAAAAACAAATATGCCTAGATTGTTGAATGCCCGCCAGCTCATGTTCCTTGACCTCGTCTGCCCTGTTTTTTTTTTTTTTAAATTACCAGGCCTTAGCAATCATCTTGGTCAGAACAATGTTGATTGTATATTATGAGCATAAATTACAATCAAAGCCTGTCATGTAGCTACAGGAGTTGGCTAACTGAAGCGACCTTGGGGCCCTATTGTTTGAATAATGCACTACTTGACCAGCCTTATCATATATCTGCACTATGACCCTGTGCATGAGGGTGGGAATGGGTGAAGCGGACTTAGCACCCTCTCCTCCTCCATCCTATCACCCAGCTGCTCATATAAAGCCCATCCTCCAGTTTGTAACTCTAAGTAGATGTCTGCATGTTGACCTTGCTATGCTCCATTGATTTGGGTACTTGAAGCTGAGGTTGTCTGAATTTATTAAGATCAGGAGCGGATTGGGGGGGTTGGTTTGAGCTGACGGGTCTGACACTCGACACCAGGTACCTTCCCCTGATGCTCTCAGGTCTTCTGACACAAGTCTAATAGGCTCTGACAGGCTCTCAGAATGGAAAATATTAATGACACAATGTGTTGGCGAGATGTTACCAGCTTTCTCTCATATTATCAAAGGGTTGGGGGTGGGTGGGATGGTAGAAATGCAAGGTCCATGATTAGTCAGGTGGTGAGGTGAACAAAAGGAGACATATGTCTGAGACGTCAAGCAAAATGCTGCTTTTTTAGGTTTTGCATATTTCACTGCTAGGCAAATTCTCCATAGACTTGCTATAATAGAACATTGTTGATAAATTATGTCTAAAAGATTACATTTTCAATGAATTTAGCAACAACAAATGTGTGCAGTACTGTAAAAACCATATAACTTGAAAGAAGAGAAATGTGAGCAGCAACAAAAACAAGTGCCAACTACCACTTTCCCTGATTTTATGAAAAGATAACAATAAGCTGATTTCCCTTTTGATTTGTTCTTGTTCAGTGCCTCACTTAGTTTCGTCCTTTGCATAATTTTGAGAACCTCCTAATGACAAAATTACCTCTACCTGAGAAGAAAAAAGGAGGAAATTACTTGAGTGTCCTTTTCATTTTAGTGTAATTTCAGTAAAATGGAATTTTTTTTTCAAATTTGCAGTGAGGGCACTGAAACTGCACTTGCTCTCAGGGTTTCTAATCAAAAGGTACACTTCAACACACCATAGACGTTGCTTTTTAGTGACCACAAGTGACCTTAAAAGAGTTTAATCCAATCACATTTAGCAACAAAATTCACAAAATTAGACGCCATACAAGGGTAATTTTGATCAATTTTCTGAAAGGTAGCTTCCTGCTGAGTAAGTAAAGAGTAAGAGGTGTTCTGTTATTCTGGTGTACACTCGGTGAGGAGTCCACTGTGCTGCGCCAGAGAACAAGTTAAAAGCACAAAGGTTAGAAAGGCCGAACTGAAAGATGAAAAAGCTTTGTACATGTTCGTGTCAGTTCTTGTGTTTGGTTCAGGCTTGGTTTGGTGAGGATATTGTTGTAGCGAGCAGGGAGGATAATGATCAGCCAGTCAGATGTGTTTAAAGTCTTTGTAATGGAAATTCAGAGCCTTGTTTCTAAACACATTATACATGTTAGAAAATGGTTGTTGAAAACATGTGGAAAGACTGTGAACTACTCTATGTATTATTGAACTGTGGATTTGTTTTCCGTTGGCCTAGAAATTATAGCTCCATGTAGCACTGGAGCCAAACATAGTATGACCCCTCCCCTACTGTATAACATTTGTGTTGGAAATACAGACCCATCTCCGCACTTTGATTTAAGTAGCACTGTGCTACTGCTGGAGAAAGGTCTGGCTGAACCCACTATCATTCTGGAGTAATTCTGCAATCGCCTTGGGCAGCGCTAAGCCAAGGTTGAAGCGATGGTGGCTTTGCAATGAGGGTCGGTAGGGGGACTTGTTTTGGTGGAGCATTTGCGAATGCAGAGGCGAGCTCTGGCATTAAAATGTCTAAATATAAACTGAAATAAAACTTAAAAAAAGGGAGAGTCTCTCACAAATGACCAATAGCAGGCATCCCAAAACATATACCATATAGAGAACGGCAGTCAGGGTAATAGCAGGATTATTCCAACAGGGTGCTTTCTGGGGCTTGGACTACTATAATGTTATAAGACTAGAGCGCAGAAGAATCAGTGGTCCTCCTGCTCGACTGTTACTACATCTACTACAGCAAGGCGAGGTTATTCTGGCCAGTAACACATATTGCCAATTTGCATGGCTGAGAAGAACCGGGTTGATTTTCAGGCAGGCCTGCATATTTTATTTATAAGATAAATGCAAATTTCTATACTCTGTACTTTCTGTTAGTGCTGCTTTTGTATCAAATCATGATTACAATCACCTGTTCCAAATCACATTGTTATTTCATTATTTTAACTCATTATTTGTCCTAAATTACCCCCGTCTCAACTTTTTCTTGAATGTGTTTCAGCCTGAATGTGAGGACTGGATGTATTTTTACAAAACATGACGTGTTGTGTTTGTACCGTCTACAATGAAATAGAGGTCAAAGTACGTTTTAATATCATATATTTTCCATACCGCCCCAGCTTTCTTCTTATGTGGGGTTGTAGTTTTACAGAGATGAGACCATATTAACGGAACACCACGTAACATCACACCTGTGTTTAAGTATTTGCCTTATTGCTAACTTGTATAAGATGTACAGTAGGTAGGTTTAACAACAAAAGCAGAAGTTTTGGATGACTTAAATACTGCAAAAAGGCTGACAGAGGAGTTGGGGAGAGCAGTTTGTAATTCCTATCAGCAGTTAAATATAGAAGAAAGTAATTTCACTCAACTAACTTTGAAAATAAAGTAAATGTTCACTGTCCTCAGAAAAACAGATAAAAAAAATGGATGTGCTTGTATCTGTCACAGTTATCAGTCTTCATTTCAACTATGATTAATATATAGGGTCCTAAACTATGATGTAGTAAATCCAAGAAGTACAAGTGGAGTGGTTAAAGTAAAGAGGAAATAAAATATTTAGTCTTTTCTAGAATGAAACCGCATGATTCTGTACACAGTGCAGCTAATCAAACTCAAGAGTTGCCGAGTTCCATCCACTTATGCTATTTTAGGTATTGAGTGTCCTTTTATCCCTCTACCTTCTAATAACTAAGCTTTATTGATTTTCCTTCCAAACATCTGTCCTATTAGTATGTTCTCATCAAATCTCTGATGAGGCCTATTTCCAAGATGAGATTGAGTAAACCATGCAGCCATAACAACAGAATCCCATTAATGAAACCCTGAAAAGGTATCTAGATTTAGATGGAATAAAATGGAAGAAGTAAACAGGGACTACAGAAAAAAAAATGGAAATGACCATGAAATGAAGGACTTCAAACCAATGTTACCCCTGGGCTGGGTTTTTTTTTTGGGGATTTTTTTTGAGTGGCTCTCGATAAATACAATCAGTATCTTCATCTGTTCAGGGTCTGTACCGGAGTAGAATGGCCCACCTATTAGCAAGGTAACCCATTTCTATCAGCTGTAAACAGTTGATATTCTTCATAATTCTCTACATTAAAGACATAGTGGAGTAGTAGTAGAATAGTAGACATATCTTACGACAGCGTTCACGCGTGATTCATCAAAAGGTTGTATCTCGCCACTTCCAGCGTACGAATCGGATCAATAGCACAACTTGTTTGTACTGCGCAATTTATCCCCACAGACCAAAAATATGTCACAAACTTTCTCTGGCGATCTCAAAATGAAAGCGAAATGAATCACCAAAAACACTTTTAACCCTGTTAATGGTAAACATTTATGATTTATTTCAGTGAGTTATTTATGTGGGATATGAGACAAAGTCAACATAGGATTTGTCATATTTTATCATAGACAACATGTTTTTAGTTGATGAATATGTGACTGAATATGTTTCTATGCCAATCAGAATATATCAGCCAGTTTTATTCAGCTGCACAGCATGTCCACACTGACTCGCGTACACAAGGTGAGACCTATCATGACATCTGAGAGTAGACTCCGCTCATGATCACATTGATAAATGGCGAACTTTGAGTGGGATTGAGTGCGCGCCCACTTTTCCGCCGTGCGTTCGTTTGATAAATGAGGGTCGGTACCTTTTTTGTTATTTGGATGTACCTGGATTTTTTAAATTCACCAAGCATCTAATAAGAATGCAACAGGTCATGTCCTTTGTGTTGTCTCCTGTCACGTGTCTCGTCTTGTCACTGGTCTCATTGGCTTTATTTGAACCCTCTTAAAAAGTGTAGGTTATTGGTGGCTTTGATGTCTGCTTGTTTGGACTTTGACTGACAGGTGTGATAGACAGCTTGACTTTTGGAGCTCCTGTTTATAGAATAACAAAATCC
This sequence comes from Coranthus polyacanthus, assembly GCA_037367275.1. Lineage (NCBI taxonomy): Eukaryota > Metazoa > Chordata > Actinopteri > Kurtiformes > Apogonidae > Coranthus > Coranthus polyacanthus. The sequence continues at coordinate 7,619,454 of JAPQRN010000014.1, forward strand.
GTAACTTCAATCAAATGCATCCACTATCCTTGCATCTTAATTTGTTCATGTAGTTCTTTTTTGGCCAACAAAAGAGAATCAGTTTATCCTTGAGTCCAAGTGAAAGTTTGTGCTGAATTTGAAGAAATTCCCTTAAGGTGTTTCTTAGATATTGAGTTTTGAGAATGCACTGACATGTCACATTGACCTTTGACCTTGGGCTACATCTCTGCCAGTCGGTCCTCATTGCATTTCATATCTGATATCACAAGGACACAAGGAAGAAGAGAAAAGATTTTGGTTTGTGCAGGTCATGGTCGATGTTACTACATGCCTATCCAGTCCATCACTGCAGTAACTCAGGAATGTCTTTGGGAAATTTCTTCAAATTTGATACAAACATTCACTTAGACACTTGGTAGGTAAACTAAAAAGTCTGTCACTGATTGTGTCTTGCCAGTAAATGAGGAAACTGCATGAACAGCTTATGATGCAGAGTGTGGATGCAGATTTTGTTTGGTATTGTTTCATAAACTTTAGCATTACTTAATTACAATATATGGCCTGTCAGCTAATATATTGGGCCAGCAAGTATGCTATTTAGTGTTTACATATTACACATACATTGCATTAGGTGGACATTACTGTTATCGATCACAATTGTATGTTAACATTTAGAGAGTAACTGAAATTACTTTCAGTATGTTAGCAGTAGCATTAACTTGGTGGAGCCTCGTTTTTCCCCAGCTCTACCCTCTTGTCCAAATACGGTCAGTACCGACTCCAGAAAGTCAAGATGGCAACAGCAACGGTAGTCTGCAAACCAACGGGCAACATCGAGGTGGCTATTCTTCTTTTTTCAGTCTATGGTACTCGCACACAGAGTTACAATAAGCAATGTTCCAACTGTCACTCCTGTCATGTTCTAAATTTGAAAATGGCTCATTCAGTTACAGCAGGTTAAGAATATCATCTAACACCATATTGGTTGAACAAGAGGGGAGACAGAGTGAGGTCTACATCAGGGTTTCAAGGTGAAATAAAAGTTTAGGAAGTGTTTGATTTTGTTCACAAGTGTAATGCAGCAATCCTGGTAACAGAGAGGATAGCTATAAAAAGTTGGAGAAAGAAGCGGAGGGGGCGAGAGGTATGAATCATATAGAAAACGTGTGAGTTGGAACCTCTGAAACAGCTGTGCAGCGCCTCATAAATGCACCATGGAGACAGGTGCTCCCTAACATGGAAATATAGCCGCCATGCCAAAAGGAGAGGCCCTATTTCATGCGGCGCTCTGGGATGGAGGGGCGGAGGCTTCACGGTTCATCTCCACTGACCCTTCTGTCCTTCAAGAAGATTAGTCCGAACAAGTCAACTTTCAGCCAAAGTGGAGAAAGGCCTGACTGCGGATGTATGGGTTCATCCTTTATCTGGCGTACAGAAGGGGAACATGTAATCTGAGCTAAAAACACATCACAGTGAAGCAATACAAGAAGTACTGACGCGTATAAGTGGCCTGCACGGTAAATGCTACAGCCTTCACCTTTCCCAACTGCTCTTCAATCAAACTGATGCAATTGCTCCTTTTAGTAACAGAGTTGGTGACAGGCCCCTGACCTTCTACCACCCTGACGCTTCAAATGAAGTCTGATTTAAATATGAAAGTGCGCTTTACACACGGTATAGGAGCCCTACAATTGGACAAATACTAATGGTTTGGATCCAGTGCTTTTTTTAATGCTGATGTCCCATCTTTGTATTGACCAAATGTATTGCAAATTTAAACTTTCAGAAAAGCTGCACAAGAATTTATGCATGTTTCCCATCCACTCCTATTATGTGAATATCAGGAGTTGGTTCATGGAGATAAACAGTAGGTACATATTAGTGGCAGCTGCATATTTTAACTGTCCGTTCCAGCTAAAAGGCCAGAGCTAAGAATGAAATGAAAATTATGAGATACCAAGCTATGGTCCTTCGATGTTTGATTTATAATTTCCTGGCGATATAAAATAAATACTGCAACATAAAGGTACATTTAAAGTGGATTTTCATCACATATAGTACTGTTTCCTTGCCGTTTCCCATCTAATATTGCATTTACGTATATTTCTTTAATGTTGCCGTCTCTCTCACACATGCAGACACACATTTAATTACATTTAGTCGTTAATTATTCACTGAATTTGATGCTCAGTTCCTGCTATACATAAACCAACATTTCCACCTCTTCCAAGTGGAAAAACATTTTGCGATATTTCAAGATTTTTTTCAAATTGTCCTGCGTTTCCACCATGGTTTCTTTATGTGCACACTGAATGGAAATGCACTTTATGTAACCGGCAACATGAAAGGACAAAACCTTTTCAAGTTCCAGAGAAGATTAACACAGTTGTCATATGAAATTTAATGCCATGTCTGTGCTGACTGCGCGCTCAGAAACACTGTGTATACTGTTATGGGAATCCTTCCTTCTCCTCTGTGAATAGACTACAGCGTCTTAGAAACTAAGATTTGTGCAGATGACAGAAGACGGAGGTCACACAGAGTTAGAGTCAGGGAAGACTTTAGACTCCCGTGGCATCAGCCTGGTGGTGGTGTTGGTGGTGGGGGGGGTTGCAGGTTGGTACATGACATACATATCCTGCCAACTGATGCTATTTCCGTCTGGGCACCTGCTTGGAGGCTGGTTGGAGTGGCAAACAAGTGCAGACTCTGTCCTCCAACACTTCAGAGCACCTGCACTCTTCATAAGTGACAGTCGCTGGCATGCTACAGTAACTTTGAAATACAGTGTTGACGTGCCCCCTGCTCGTTCTGCTATATTCAGCTGACTTGGAATCCTGGGTGGAGTGTGTCACAGAAACAGACACAAACTACGTAACGGACACTTTCCAATCATTGTATTTAATTTAGGTCAAATTATTTATAACCTCTCCAGGTTCCTGCAAGGTTTGACTTATCTTCACTTAATAGTGGCATTAAGTTAGGTTTTATACATTTTATACCTCTGAACACACAAGCACCATAAAAGAGAATACTAGCAGTGTCTGTTGTTGTTCAATACCGGTGACTTAATAAATACTTGTCCAGCTGCAGAGTTGTCTGGCCGTCTAAACTTCAATTCTGGCCTGTGCTGTGTTTTGGAGCACAATCCTCATTCTGAAGCCAAAAACTAAATTCAGTGCTGTAATTCCATTGTTTAGCAGCATTTCCGTTCACTCTCCACTAAAAGAACACTTGATGCTAATAGTTCTCCTATTAGACATGGAAGTAAAAATGATTCATGTTTTGTTAACATTAGTAATGCTGTAAAATAACTTAACAGGTTACAAACAACAGAGAAGATTCATTTGTGTTAGTCTGTTTGATATATTTGCTACTGCTGCGAAAGACTATTGTCACACAGCAGGATTAAATATTGTCCCTTTAATTTTATGGCTTAAAAACTAATGCTTACTTGTTAAATTGGAACTGATTGAGTTGGAAATTGGCAGAAAATCTGAAGCAGCACGCTTAAGGAGAACTAATTTGTATTAAAGGAATCTGCAGTTTGAAAGTCATAAAAATATTCACTTGAAATGCAAAGTGTAATGACATGATTAGAAAATATGACGATAGCTTTAACAGGGGAGGAAGTTGTTCCTATTTAGAACAATGGTGCATTAGGATATCCTAAAGTCTTCACCGTGTCACATAAAGCTTCATTAGTAGTCCCTTAGTCTACATCCCGATGGCTGCACTTGGCAGGTCAAAGCCATTACTGCACAGCACTGCCAATGACAATAGCATGTGTAGAGGTAGGTTTGGCTACAACCACTCCTCTACTGCATTAGGAGTCCAATGAGAGGGAAAAGCGATACCCCATAATGATGTGTCGTGGCTGCCTAAAAAGGCACGGTTTCTGATGAATCGGAAGGTTTGGCCTCATAAATTATAATTATTTTGTTACCAGCATGGTTTGAGTGAGCCACTTAGCATCTCAGCATCTATCAGTGCACCCATATGGCACAGAGATTAACACTGGGCTTTTTTTTTTTTCCTCCTCCAAAAAGTCATTAGGGAGAGGAAGGAAAGTGATGTGGTGAAGGCAGCAAGCTGGCTGCAGTGCTCATGTAAGGGTCATTGATGTGATGCTTACATTTTCTGTCCGACTGCTTTTTTTCATTTAAGAAAAGGGATGAAATTATTAAAAAAGATTCCATATATGTATTGTGTTTTAAATCCATTAGTTATTTCTAATTTTTCATTTTTTTAAGTGTCAAAATATCCTGTGGTCCGACCATCTCATTTCGCATTTTCCATTTTTTCCTCAAAGTCTCAAATTACAAAACCCACAAGAAATGTGAATTTTTTTTTCTAAATACTTTATATTACAGTGTTAATGTTAAGCATTTTTAAGAGAGTAGTTTTCACGTCATCAAAGTTAGTAAAACTCCAGTATCACCAGTGCAAGTACGCCAACGCCTAGCTCTTTTCCTACAGCAGTATACCCTCCTGAGACGTCCTCTGAGTTTCCTATTAGGATATAACCTGGACCATCATCACCACCAAATTTAAGGTGGTACAGGGGAAATATAGGCAAGCAGAAAAGCGGTCATGGCAGAGTACAATAATGCACATTATGATATCAAACGAGAGATAACAGACACTATGAAGCTACAGTAGATAGAAATCTGGAAAAGAAAATTAACTGAATTGAATATACACACCCTCCTGTTGCAGCTCTCTGCACTCTGCCCTAAACGTGTATATAAAGATGGACGACACAACGCTGATTCATGCAACTGTCAAAACGTGAAGGCAAAATGTTACCATTTTCATTTCCCCCTTCTCTGAAAAGAGAGGGTAGACTTCCATAAACACTGAAAACAGAGCCATGAGGAAGTGCATGACTTCTTTGTTTTGAAATATGCTGAAAGGTTCTTGTGAAATTGTTGCCCCCAAAAACTCAGCATTTGCAAATGGAGTTTCTAAATATCTTCACTTTTTCCAAAAGGACTATTTTCAGTTAGGTAAAACTGCAAGACAACAGTTAAAACACACTGAAAATGTTACGTTTTAGGAAATAGTGTGTGCGTGTGGACTAGGCCTGACATTCATTGAAAAAAGCTGGATCTGAGGTTCATGTGTTGAAGTAAGGCCAGCCAACATTTCTGAAACAAGAGAGTACCTGAACTGCTGGATGAGGAAACAACACTGGTTCTGATCAGACATGCTGGCTCAGAGCGAGTGTTTTCTTTCTAAAAAAAATGTTCATTCTGGCATGTGTGCAGCTGCTGTGAGTAAATGAAAATTTTATGTTTGTCAAGTTGTATTGAGATCCTGCTTTACACAGCCCCATTAAAGCAAACGAAAGTAGGCAGGAAACGGGAAACAGTTTTATTCTGGAAGTTTTCTGGAAATATCATTATACTGCAATTCTATGCAATTTTCATAACATTCAGTACGTGTGGCACATTGTGAATTGTTTTCATATGTGATTCAGTTCAAATTCCAATCCATTGTGAAAGTGCCTGGCTGCTCCCTTAATATAGAAAATCAAAAATGAAAAACCCTGATCCTGTGCTTATGAAATCCCTCTTGAGCAGAGCGACACATGCTCAGACAGGCTTCTGAAGCCAACACTTGTACTAGGTTTTGTAATTTCCAATTAGCGTGCAATTCCAAGTCCTAATTTGATCCCGGCTAAACTCGTTTGCCAACCAGTCGTGCCTCATTTAAAAATAACCATTTTAGACATCTATGAACACAGCGAGCGATCACGTTGCTGTGGTTGAATAGGTTGATAAGAAAATCTAAAAAGTCTTAAGAACAAGTAACCAGGTCAGAGAGAAGACAGAACAGGAATGTGGAGAGAGAAGCAAAAACCTAGAAAGTCAGAGAAAATGAAGAAGCTAGACCAAGAGACAAACAAACTAAGACAAAAGAGAGGAAAACAATCTCAGAGGTCGATAGGTTATGATCTAAAGTAAAGAAAAATGCTGGTTCCTGCCTCAGTCTGGCGCCTGTCCAGAGCCTCATCCATATTCTCCCTGATGCATTTATGTGACCAGACAGCAGACCGCAGGACATGAGTTTCTCTGATAGCGGGTCCTAACATCTCCTCAGTGGTTTCCATGCTGCATCAGCCAGCCGGCACTGAGAGAGAGTCGTGTTGTTTGACGTGCTGCATAAGCTTTGGCCTTAGGATAATGCGGCTGCTGAGTTTTCCCTCCAGTCAGAGTTATTTCAAACCTTGCAATTTAGTGATCAAGAAAAATAAATAAAACTTGAAAACAAGTGCTGGCAATTGCTCACGGCCGGCTCGGCGACGCAAGAAGGCTGTTTCTCTGTTTTGATTAATACTATACAAGAGTAATTTACCAGTAATTTCATTGCTGTACAGTGCAGATGTCTACCTGCAGTGAAAAATATTGTTTATGAAATATTAATGCCAGTGTTCAGCAGCACTTTGTGTATAGAAAGCCCTGGCAGTACAGCTAAATAATGACAACGCAAAGAAGCTTCTAGCCTAGGTAGAAAGGAGTAATAGTCTGGACCATTCAAACATCAGTGCAGTGATCATGACCTTTGGCCTTTTAAACATAAAAAGGTGGTTGCTTGGTTTTCTAGGAAGGCTTTGTGTTCCTTTGAAAAGCCTCAACACCTTATATTTTGCACTGTTAGAACCATCATGACATTTTCTTCCACTTAAGAGTCCCTGTCTGTGGGACTCTTAAGTGGGAATTCTGTGGACTAAACATCAACTTCTTTGTGTTTGGAGTTACATACTTGGATGATTCATACTGAATACTGCATGTTCCTATAATATAAACTGTTGGTAGATGTTTATAGCAGTTATATTAGCCTATATTGTTACATAGAAATGTATGTCAAATCGTTTGCTAGATGTGAGACTGCTGTATCGGCTGCTAGCTTTTTAGGTTATGTAGCAAATCATCATTTGTATCAAAATATAGTATATTCCATGTACTGACACCACATAACGTATATTGACAATAACTGAAATGTAATATATCATTCCAGTGCAACAGAATTGCCCAGCAGCAGAGCTACTTTTCTGCCATTCTGGACTGGAGGTGGCTCTCAAAAAACACCACAGTTTTATCTGAAAACTGTTGTTGAAAAACCACCAGTTGCTCCTCTCTGCTTGATACTCTTTGCTTACATTTCAATTGACTGTGTCCTTTGCTATGTTGTGTTAGCAAGACTTTTAGCTCAGTGCAATGTGTCAAACTGCACAATGCTATTTTTTGCCACCATTTATCATTTACGAAAATGTAGCATAGCAACTCTTTACTTTTATGTACTTGCACTTAATTTGCCTGTGTCAGTTGCTACTTAGCATTAGTTAGCCTATTAGCTCATTTTATGTTTAAAACTGCAAGAGTATGCCATTTTTTGCCGCAAGTCATCATATGTATTAAAACCTTATGTTCGTATCCTTTCGGTCATCGTCGCCCCAGCAGCACAAATGGCCATTTTTGTCTCAATTTCCTGAGCTGTTTGTCTCTATTTAATGTATGTAACGGGCTGCAGTGACCAGTGTGCCGTCGTCTGTGATTCAGATAGCTCAAGCCATAGACATGTAAACATAGACTCTGCATTGGTGCCTAAGCCTGTTGCTGTGATACATCAATTTTTCCAACTGGTCAAGATTGGCTTGTAAAAATACAGTTAGATAAGAAGCTGCAGTTTGTCTGCATAAAAACATTTACCTTTCTCAACTGATTTCGGTGAGTGATTTTTAATATTCAAGGGTTTATGATCTATGTGGGGTAAAAAAAGAGACAAAGGATTTTCAATGTGGTTGATATACCATCCAGAGGCCAATGTAATGTGGCATCTGTGTGTAAATGTCAATGGCTCATACAGTGTACAGGGAAATTTAGTCAGTGTAGTATGTCATTTGGGTATTTTTGGCATTTTAAGTTCATCTCAAGTTTATCACATACTTGATTTGGTCAGAATCAGTATGCCAATAGTATGCAATTTCAACCACAGACAGAGTTTGCCTCATCGCCAAGATGCCAGGCCACAGAGCTTTTTGAGACGGAGATGCCTCTGTGGACACTGAAAGAATTTAATCCACTGATGAAACATGTCATGTCGATGGAATCCTTGTAGTGTCGAGGTTTTCCCTTGTGTAAGACTGTACAGGCTACCAGACCCACTGCCCATTCATGTATATTAAGTGCTAGACGAAGACAGAAAATAAACAGATATTGCCCTGGAAATCATGCGGTGTATGGTGAGTTTTCACTCTACATCACTGTACTTGCTGTGAATCCTTGATTCAGAGAGAAATAACAATCAAACCGTTGTATTGGATTCCACTGGGATATGAAATTAACATTACAAACAGTAGATCCACAACACCTCCTCCACATGCACCATCTCTGTGGAGTTGTGAGGAAAAATAAGAGGAGGCAAGAGAAAAGAAATTTTCACCTTTGGGGTATATGCTAATTTGAATGATCTTAACTAGTATCAGATTTGGAAGCCCATGCTGAAAGTAAAGTGAATAAAGGGGAGCGCTGGATCACAGACGAAGTGAGAATGACTCAGTGTGAGAGAGAGACCCGATACAGACTGTAATTATCATAAGCCATATGCCTGCAGCCTGTGGAGTGGCTGCAAGGTAAATAAAGATGATGACAAACAACACTGCACATACTACCATTACCGCCTCCTCACTCCTCTCCTTTCTCATCAGAACAACGCAGGCTGCCAACCAAATTAGCATCAGCTGGCTGATACATTTGTAATCTATTCTGAGCATAGCAAACAATACAAATTGGATTTCTAATTTATCCTGACTCATTTATGCAAAGCAAGAGTAATGGAGTGTCACCATGGTAACGGCTTTGATACGTGGAAACTTTCATCACAGAGTTCAGAAACACCTTCATGTTCAGAAGAAATTTGTATCAAAGTGTGTGATTTCGAGAAAATGAGTTTCACATATTTGAATTTCAACAAACTCTCCGCTCCTCTTATCTCAATATCCCTGAACATAAACACTCACAGAAGAATGCGAACTCAGAATTGTCTCGTACAAAACAAAATCAAACAAGCGTGTGCACTCAGGTTTCTTGTCATGGTTAAAATGATGCATGCCTCCATGCACAAACGCACAGAGAAAAAGACCATCTCTAGAAAGACAACAGGTGATTTGGAGAGAAGACGACTGTTTGCACGAGCCCGAGGCATAATTCATTGATTAGCCAGATTAATTACAGGATAGCTTCCAGACGCCACCTCTCTGCAGCCAGGAAATGAAAACAAAAATCTGCTCCTGAAGCAAATTCACTACTAAACAAAAAAAAAAAAAGCAAGTACAGAAAATCGATGGCGAGGCCTCACAATGCAAGCAAAACCTGAGCCCTCACTCTTTTGATTATCTAACTCCCAAGAACAACAAACCCAATTAATGATATCATTTTCTGGCTCCATTGAGCCATTTTCTCTGTCCAAGATAACCTAGAGACATTAAATATGCTGATAAATGGGCCGTAAACTTCCATCCGCTAAAATAACAACACTGAATAATATGTCCACTAGGATGCTTATCAAAATGTAATCATTATTGTGTTTGCACTGAGATTACGATGTAGGTCAGCGCTGTGTGTAGAGTATTATGTCCGTTATTTAGCTTTGACTTGACATTGAAAATGTTTCATGTGTTTTCACTGCAGCACAGCTCCAGAACCCATTAAACGTCCTACAATGTGTGCTGTGCGGGTTTAGAGGAATTTCAACCAAATATTATCTTCTCAAGTGTAAAGAATGTGTTGTTATTCACGCTTGCGTTCTGTCACTCAAATTCTTGGGAAAAAAAAAAAAGCCCCGGTTTGTATGTATATTTGAAATGTTGATTAGAAGTAATGTAATTTCACTTTCTAATTATGTGATTATGCCAAGTCGTCCCATTGCTTTATGCATTACCATAAATGTGTTTAGCATATCTCTGATTGGTATGGCTTCAATCTGAGCGAGGCAGCAGTGGAATATGTACTTTTCGCTGGAATCAAATTGGCTGTGATTACACGTTCTTTTATCACCTCAGAAGACATCGTAAAAGAAATTATTTTGTGATTTGCTTAAACACAGAGTAATAATGGCTGGAGAGAGAGCGAAAGAGTGTGTGTGACTTATTTTTTAACAAATGTAATGCATAAAGGGGAATATCAAGCAGGCCAAAAAAACCATAACGGCGATAATTGAAAGAGTATTGAACGGGCTGCTTCATTCAATGATTCATTCATTCATTCAAAATACTAGAATGACAAAGACACTGAAGTTCTGTTCAGGAGGTAAAAAAAAAACCCATTCAAAAGACACCCATCTGTTCTATTCTTGTGAACGTTATATCTCAGGAACGCCTTGATAGAATTTCTTCAAATTTGGCAGAAAATTTGATGTGAACTCACCGCATGTATGTTTGGACGTGATTTGAACTGTGACTTCACTGGTTGGTGGGGGCATGACTTTCTCAACAGCAGGTCATGTTCATCACCTTCATTATTAAATGTATTTCTTTAAGAAATGACTTTGTTTTCAGTCGAGCCAGACATAACTATTACTTGACTGTTTTCATTAAAATGAGTTTGTATGTAACATTTAAAGACTATGATTGTTTAACTCATAGAAGTTTCAAGTTCCATAAAGAACATAAACTCAAAGAGTACGTTTTGTGTTGCCAGTAGGACGGCTCCAATGACAACTACAATGTGAGATTGCTTTATGTAGAAGCTAGTGGAACATAACCAATCCCGCATATGACATCAGGGTTTAGGGCTTAGTTAACCTACTGATGAACACTGAAAATGTCTGAACAATCACAAAGGTTTCTAACCTGCAATGAAACTCAAGTTCAAACCGTAGACACTGACGAAGCCTCCGTGAAGTAAACACATTGCTAGGGGAGAAGAGGCACAACAGTAATCACCAGGATATCACTGGCCAAGGTTTGTCTAACCTGAAATTTTCCACTCGGCCAAACATCTGAGATTGTCTAAACCTTCACACCTGATTCAGGCAAGCTGGGCAATTTACTCAGTCCCGTCTCTTCCCTGATCTCATTTTCTCTGTCAACAAGACAAGATGGACAAAAATAAAGTGTTACATGTGTAACTGCTGACACTACGGCATGGTCTTTTTTTATTTGAAAACCCACTGAAAGAACTGTGTATCACCTTAAAAGAATAAGAAAAAACTCATTTGGTTTCAACAGGTCCTCCTGTCAGTTACAACACATGTTGATATCTGTGAGGCCCCTTAACCTCAGTGTGATATTGCTTCCACCTGTAGGATACACTGTGGCTCCTGCTTCAGTGGCTTTAAGTCGATTTTCAGCAGACAACAGTAAGCCCACAACTTCCATCGAGGCTTAGCTCACCACCTGTTTGTACCAGAACATCCAGTGTACATCATATTTCTCAGTATGGCTCTTGAATCTCACCACCACTTCTTTCTTGCTGCTCATTCCTCAACACTAACTCGCTGTAGCCAGTGGAGCGTCATTTATTTAAATAAAGTCTGCAAGAGGCAAAGTTTTGGAGGCAGACAGATTTTTACTGGTGGAATAAATCACAAACAAACAAGAAACCAACAAAATAGGGCTGAGTGATGTGGCCCAAAGATGTTATTACAATATTTTGAGACAATCTCACAATCCACAATTTGATGTTTTGCAAATGGAAGCTAGTTACGACAACATTGTAGTTTTCCCTAGGTTTCTAGGGCTTTACATTGTGGTACCGTTCACCTGGTACATGGTTGAT
>JAPQRN010000014.1:7641345-7669765 GCA_037367275.1 Coranthus polyacanthus
CCAGGTGGTCCCATCCTGCTCTTCTCTTTCACTCATCTCTGTACAAAACAGATACCCCCCCACACACACACACCCTGCCCTCCCTCCTCCAGGATAATTAGCCCCTGTCATGCACAGACCAAAACACACAAGTATGCACACACACCCTGAGCTGCCACCATATCTGCAGCTTAAAGTGCTCGTGTTCTGACAGCCATCAGCAGAAATAGAGGCAAATCTTATTTACCTCGCTGGGTTTTCAATTTTTCCCCTCCCTTATCCCCACCTCGATATTTATGCCACTTTCATGATTTCTCCCCTCACTGTTGTCTGTTCACCCAGATTTCCTCTCAGCAATCATACTAATGCAGTGAGCAGGGGGCATTGTGGGTGCTTGGCTACAATGACTGCTGTACCTGATGATGACCATCATCATCATCAGGTGAAGTGATGATGGAGGATGGGTTTGTCACCAGTTTTCAGCCAGTCGAAAGGAAAAGAGGGAGTCTTCACTTATACTCCCAAATGACGTAATGAACATAATACACTGAATGTAACTAAATGATTCTGAAGTTAGTTTCAGCCTTTTAGTTCAGGTGGTTTCAAACAAAGAACACTAGGGATTGCAACACTCACTTAATGTTTTATCTATGTCTGAACACGTACCTATAATTACTGTGATTATATTATTTGCAGCTGCACGCCATCCAGTCTTACAAGTGACGTTACACATATACCGTATATATGTGTTTATGTATATGTATCAGGAATAATCAGGATAATCTTTTTAACTAAAATGCACAGGGGGTGGCTGAAATATACTCTATAGCAGGGGTCACCAAACTTTTTGAAAGTGAGAGTTACTTCAAGGGTACTGAGTCATACAAAGAGCTACCAGTTTGATACGCTCTTCTGAAATAATACATTTGCTCAGTTTGCCTTTAGTTATACATTATTAATAATGATTAAAGATACTCATCGATGTGAAGACACTGATCACGTTAATGATTTCGCACAATAATTATCAACAATGACAACAAGGTGGGAAACATATCAGTATTCAGCACTTTATCTCTATTAATCTCAGTAATTGTTAAATTTTCAGATGATCACTTACATCACTACATTTCATGGGAAAATGTCCCATTTTCACTAGCCACCGACAAACCCTTTCAACAAATCATGAACAAAAATGCACCATGTTTCAAAAAGGTATCAATTATCTAATGTCAAAGAAAAATCAACTTTTGAACATTTTGAACTAATGACCAAATTATGACTGTTACATGTCATGAACACACTTTTAAATCGAACACAATTCTTCAATATTTTAATTCAACTCTGCCATGGCACTGACAACATCTGGTACTTTACTGTGTTAGCAATTATCATCATTGCTTCTCTGACAACTTCTCCGTCTGAAAATACCTTCTTCTTCTTCTTCTTGATCAGAAAATGTGTAGCTCTAAACGAGGTTTCGGTTGCTTTGTGTGACTTTTTCGTGTGAAAAAAGACTGTTGCTTACCCAGAGCGGCCTTTAGCTCACGGGCTTTTCCTGCCCGTAGTGCGCTTCCCGGTGGCTAGTTAGCATGCTAGCTTTTGTGACACGTAGCCACTTAAGTGTCTCTCCATATTATGCCGCTTTGCCGTCGCCACAGTCGCAAATGAGACACACGCAGGTTTCTTTCACAGTCGTAAAAAAGAACTCCTTCTCCCATTCGTTGTGAAAGTGACGTTTTCTTTTTTTTTTTTTTACTGCCATGTTTTTGGGGTAAGAAACTGCATTCAGAGAGTAAGCTAGCGGGGCTGCTAGCTTACTCTCCACGAGCACTGGTTTTGTCACGCGCACAATACTGACCTTTGAACTAGAGTAGGTCAGAGTTCACCTAAACTAATCTAAAGTTCATGTATAATGATCATATTTTTAAGATATTGTCATTTTTAAATCTATATAAATGCAAGTGTGATTAAAAAAGAATAGCAACAGAATAAAATTAAATTTTAGACGCAGCGCTAGTGAGTGTGTGAGCTATTTGTGTTGGTGACCCCTGCTCTGTAGTCTTGTTCTTCCATCTGAAGTACAGCGAAAAACTAATCCCATCCCAGGGTTAACCAGCATCTAACTAACCCAAAATACTTTATTACACAATGTTCAATTAAAATCAGTCTTCAAGTCAATTAAATATTTCAGTTTTTACAATAATTACAATTATGACCCAGATAAACAATACAGATCTTCAGCATTTTGTAGTTTGTTTTTTTTTCACTTTTTTTACTTTATTTGATTGTTTCTTCCTTTGAAAGTCTCTTCTATATTCTGGTAAAAGTGAAAATAACATAGAATGTAAGAAAGAAAAGAAGAAAATGAAATGTTTTATGTTTTGTTCTAAGTGTCATGCCAACTGCATTACAGTTTATTTCAACGTAACAATTAAATGTTTAATATACTTTCAAAGTTGCACAACCAAAAGATCTGCCAGATTGATATTGGTATTTAAACCATCTTTTCCCAAGCCTTACCGCAGTGCTTTTATTGCCTAAACCTAAAGAAACGTAGAGAAGTCACGATGTCTCTGGTGGCTTTGATATTGCATATTCACCATCTACCCCAACCACCGCCCCCTTTTGAGGAAAACCAAAAAAAACAGCAGATCCTTCACTGACAAATGAGGTTTTCTAAGGAACTGATTTCCTCTGTAGCAAAATGTAATGTGGCAAAACATAATTAGACCTGAGATTTATTTGAATGCCATTTCTGAGACACTGGGTTACTCGCACTGTCCAGACTGAGATGAAAAACTATCAAATAATATCACTCAAGTAGATAAAACAGTTGGGATGCTGCAGCAGATATGTGTGGGTATGTCTCTATTTGTGCACCTGTTACCCCGGGCAGACCCAGTCCCCACCACATCAACATGTAACACAGACCAAGCGTATGCACTAAGATGGCTTAGTGAAGCTGTAATATTGTGAGTCTGGCGGGTAGCCTGGAATAATTAGTGTTGCTCTGGGTCTGAGTTACTGTTTGCTGGGCTCGCAGAACATTCCCTCTTAGGCTCTGTTGCTGCCAATTAACTCACATACGCACAAATGATCTCGCATGTGCCCTGAGCTGTAATCTCATTACAGATTGGAGTCTACAAGCCTCATTTCTGTGCATCGTCTAATGGTTCGCCTTCTGATTTCCACAATATGTCACAAACATAGATTTGTGTCTGATTGTAGTTCGGGAAATGTGTCATGTCACACCCAGGGCATACACATCTTAAAAATGAACCTCACCCCCTGAAAAAAAGAAACAAACAAACAAACAAAGAGATAGGGATCAAGGTGGCCGCAGTCTACCCGCACACTTCTGTTTGCTTTAACTAAACAAAAAACTCCGGCAATATGACAGGTAAATAAAAAGCATCTAATGTTTGATGCTTCCAAGCTGGTGGTTTGAAGGCATACTGTGCGCTGCGAGCGAGAGGCCAGCAGAGCCAGTTATGCATCACAGAGGAAGCTAGATAAACGCATCATCCTCATCGCTCTCGCACAGCGATTTCCCAGTAGTAGGTCTACTTGATGAAGTGCCAGATCCCCTCCCTGTTATTCTCTGTGCGCCAGCCAAGTGTCCACATGCATGAGTGTATTCATCAGTCAGGTGGCACTAGCCCCGCTCCCCCCCCCTCGCTCCTATTCTTCCTTCTTGCTGTGCCCAGGTGTGAATAGGATTGGGCTGATTTATCTCTTTTGTAAGGCTTATCAGTGAATTGTAGAGATAACCAAATGAACTGAGGTAATACAAAAACACACACGCTCAGTGATTAAATGTGTTGTTAGCATGCAATTACGTTCTGTA
Organism: Coranthus polyacanthus; assembly: GCA_037367275.1. NCBI lineage: Eukaryota > Metazoa > Chordata > Actinopteri > Kurtiformes > Apogonidae > Coranthus > Coranthus polyacanthus. The sequence goes on from JAPQRN010000014.1 coordinate 7,645,172, forward strand.
TCAGACTTGCAAGGCATACTTTACAGAATAGAATACTGAGTCTGCAAATACTTACATGATTAATGAGTCACCCAGGAAATCCTGGCCTGTAATCAGCTCATCTGAAAGCCAAGAAATAAATAAGAGAAAAAGCATACTGTACGTGGCATTAACTACAAGAGGTTAAAAGTAATAGCAGTAATCGAAATAAAGCCTGAAGCTATTGGCACTTTAGCCTGACATTTCTCTCTCCCTGACACCTGCATAAGCCCTGCTGTTGCTCCATTTCTTTTGTTTTGGGGCCAAAATGATTATTGGCAACAAAGTCAAGTCTTCACTTGTAGCGAGCCACGGTGACCTTTAAGTACACTCTGTGTTTTTATTCATCATATCAACATCACCATCCGACTTACTGATAATTACACTGAGTCCAAAAAACTGCAGACTCAAATCCAAAAGGTTAGGGAATATCTCTCGGCCCTGCTTTTACAGCCAACAACACTGCACACCAAACCAGATCTACTGCAACTTAAAGTCTGCTTTTATGGACTTACAGACCACTTAGTGAATTATAACTTAGAATTTTAGTGGAAAAAGAAGTGATAGTGATAGCACATTGTCCTATAAAAGTGATATTAAACACAAAAACATAATTGGCCATTTCTCGGATCAAGAACAAACAAAAGGATGTTAACTCTGGTCCACGCTCAAACATAGTAGGTGATGGTAATTCAAACTATAACACAGAAAAAAAGGAGAAGAGGATGTTCTGAGCTACTGTAGAAACATGGCGGTACAACATGGCGGACTCATTTGGACTTCATTTTGCCAAAATATCCATATTAGTGTGGACAGGGTCTTTGAGCTGCCCTGACTTGTTTTTGTGATCTTGTACATTATTTGTTCTCCAGTCTATTTTGTAAAAGTGAGCTTAATCTTAATGAGACTTCCTGAACAAATTAAACCATCATCACTTATGTCACCACCCATGTACACTATATCTCAAACTGCTGAGTTCTCACAAATATTTCTTAGTTTATACACACCAACCCCCCCCTCTGTCTTCATTCTCTGTATTCACTGAGGGCTGAACTAATGAAAATGCAGAGATGAAGGGGCCCTCTGATGAGCAACCTTGGAGTTCTTCTCACAGCACTTCAAAAAGGAATTAATAGAATTAGCCGGTCAATAGAGGGGGGCTGACTGAAAATGTCAGACGGTGGTAATCATCCTCTACAATAACACTGGCTGAGACAATGAGTCATTGCATAACCCTTGGACTCTGAATGTTTTGGAGATTACCTCAGCATTTCATTCAACAAAACAGGTCACTGTTGCGAAAACAGGACGTACAGTTATAAATGTGCATCTTAAGTTCCACATCCAGAATAACAGATTCAACCAGGAGTAATCGGGATAACTTTTGAAATGACCATTAGGGGTGGTACAGTATATGATCCAGCAAATCACAAATAGGTGAATATAAGAGAAACAGCCAAACCTTACCAGACAAATGACAAAACTGGTTGATTTTTTACCAGGGTTAAAACAATCAGTATTGCCATAAAATTTTCAAATTGCATCATAGCCATAATATTCTTACTTTAGCCCAAACCGCAACCTTTTCCTAACCCTAACCACATTGGCTTTGTGCCTAAACCCTAACCACACTTTAAACATGGCATTATCATAGTCTAAATGCAAACGTTATTTTGTACATTTTAATTCTGTGGAATTTCTCCTGCTGCCTGTAGTGGCGTTAATCCATCTATCAAACCCTTTTAGCTTCATTCGAGCGAGCTGAAGAAAAGGCTGTGGGAGAGTGCCATCACCTCTTGTTTGATGTTTTCATGTTTGGATTTTCAGGTCAGCACTGAATGGTCCGACAACTCACAGCTGAACTGTACTGTAGCTTTGAACCACCACCGCTAGCCTACCATAAAACTTAAATGGCTTCGGGTTATTTTCGATCCAAATGAAGCTGAGTTGACATTTGAACATTTCTCCCTCCAGCTTGCAGCGCAGTCAGGTTTTCAGGTTATTCTAGATCCTTGTCATGAGCATCTGCATCTTTGCAGTCCTCGTTAGTGTTCAACGTGTGTTGATCTGTTGCTTCACTTATGTGCATTGAGTCAAGGGTGGCTCATTTAGAGACTAAATAAATCATACTATGCATTTGAAATGAGCACAGAAATCGAGCGCAGTTGAAATATTAGAGAAGGGAATGTATGGTACTGTAGAGCCATATAACCAAACCCTCGTGCTGTAATGTCTGCCTTTTGCGAGGCTTAATTAGACATGATATCTTAATTTGCACACAGATGTACCACAAAGTAATTATAGAGTATTTTCCAAAGACTAAGCAGAACATAGTGAAATCCCCCAACTGCCTGTTGACTGCTCAAGTAAAAATAGCTCATTTAAAGACAGTGGAAGGCTGTCGTCTTTGAGTAAGACTTCTAGTCTGGCCCCTTGGGATGAGGCTTGCTGCAATTTATCACAGTCACTAATTATTCATGTTATAAGCCTTTCTCTTTTGCGAGAAGAAAAAAGTGAAGAGAAAAAAAAAACACACACAATAATGAAATCACCATTTGCACGAGCGCTGACACAAGAGCAGAGCAATGAAAGCGCCATATGTCTGGATTGTATGCCACTCGCTGATTATAAGACGCGTGTCTCCTCCAGGGGGAAAATGAAGACTTGTGCTATTTAAGTGGAGTGCCTGTTTCCAAGTCATATTTATTCAGAGGGAAAAATATGCCACTGTTTGATCACTTGTCCCTTTTTAACCAACAAGCCGTCTCCACTTTTAAAAATCGGAGCAAATCTAATTATTCATTTGACTAACTTGTTAAATAATTTCTTCAGATGACCGCTAGGGTGTGATCAACAAATACGTTCATCCAAATTAGCACGAGGAATGAAATGGCGAAAGATCCAGACACAAAAACAAGGTTTCATACTGTCATACTGTGATAAAAATAAAAAAGAACATCTCACAAATCCTACTTCAAATCCAATGTCTTGCAGTGTTTTAATGCGGTTTTGCCTTCATTATGTTGCAGCGCATTCACATTATTCTAGGTCAATGGCTCCACTGAAGACCTATCTTGCAGAGAAATCAGCACAGGAGCTAATTACACTAATAGGCGCTGGCAAAATGTTTGATACAAAACTCTCCCTAATCTAAGCACAATAAGCAACCACAAGCATTCTTTTTTTTGTCTTTTACTTTTATCTAATTTTATGAAGCTGTATGTAATTCTCCTGTTGAACACTACCTCTATATTTTGGTCTAAATTACTGTGTTTTTCATGACAGGTTGCTATATAATCTTTGGGTCGCAATATAGTATTGGTTTTGAGGCATTTACACACAGTACACACGCCAAAAAAATAATAATAATTTCAAGAAAGTAAAAAGAAAGCCTTGTTTCTGGGAAATTAGTCTTTTTTTTCTTAAATGAAAAATAATCTTACCAAGCATGTTTTTCATTGAAAAGTAATCTCATTTAAAAAAAAATATATCTAACTTGTCTTAATGAGACATTCCAGCTAATACTGAGCTAGATTTAACCAGTAACAAGCTCAGTGCTTTGCATAATAGGGGATAGAGGAACAAGCTTATTGTAAGACTGAGACCACATGCACAACTTCTCAACATAAGATTTTTACATTTGTTTTTCAGCAGCTACAATTACGTTCTAGTTTTAGGAAATCAAGCCAAGCAAAATGTGCTTACCACAATAGCAGATTTTCTTTCTTTTTTTTTTTTGCTCAATAGGTGACAATTTGGTAATATTTAATAATATTTGTCTTATTCCTACTGGAGCTGCTCTTGCAGTGGAGTTCTGGTAGAAGTTCACATGTGATCAAATAACTCATGAAAGTAGAAAAGAAACACTTCCAGAATCACACACACACTGACCTAGCAACAATATTTCTATAGATTTCTGTAATGAGACACTCAGCTTTTGTTTCTGCAAAACAATCTGCAAAGAAGCTGCACTCTCTAAGGTCATCTCAGCTCTTTCTAATAGCAGGAAATACATTATGAACGTCTAACAAATGTCTTGAGGTTATAATTCTCTCCTTGTGTTCCATTTTGTCCATATTTCATATATTTTAGTTTCAACCAAGCCTATGAAGACAATCCCTGTCTGTTTCTGTCTCCCACCTTCTACTGAAGCATCCATCTGTTTCTTTGCAACAATCTTTGAACACACCCAGCACAGTCCAGTATTATGAAACACATTGCTTCAACATACAACATACTGTAGATCACTTTCTTTCACAAGCGCAGAAGAAGAAAGAGTTCCTAATCCCAGTCTTACAAGAGGAGGATTCCAATAATGGACGCTGATACATGTGATGTATGACAGATTTATGCCGACATATGAACACACACACATGCACTGCCGTTATAGTTTGAGTATTGAGAATGTCTTGAAATGCTTAACATCGCCTAAAGACCAGTGACAGGCAAAACAGTTCATCATTAGAATCAGTTCATTAAAAACATTTGTTACCAAATTGTTCAGTGTTTGACCTGCACAGCTCACAGTGTCGCCTGACTACGTAGATTACTGTTGCTTTGATAAACACTCCTAATTCTTCTTATATTTCTTGATATTTTAAAAGTTTCCTCGGGCTGTTAAAAATAACAGGGAACTTGCGTGTGTGTTGAATGTGGCCTTTTAAGAGTAACTACGTGAGGAATTGTTTAGGCCACTTATTATCTTGCGCTAACTCCCAGCTACATTAGCCGTTAGCTCGGAGAAAAGGACGACCTCTAAGTGAACAAATCAATGACTTGGATCATTCACTCAGAGTGTGAGCGTATCCCTGCACGTTCGCTCGCAACTGACTGAGAGCTCGACTGAACCGAGAAATGAACGGATCATTTAATTCAGTTTGTTCACCCAAAAGATTTGTTCTCTTGAGCCAGTGTTAATGTTGGCGGCAAATTTTGCTTTAGTCTAAGTCATTGTCTTCTGGCTAAAATGCCGTTTAGTTTCAGTCACTGAAACTGTTTCAGTTTTAGTCAGCTAAATCTCATTTTAGATTTGAATTGGCTAAATCTACAGTAGTAAAATGTAAACCAAAACGTAATATTGTTGAGGTAAAAATGTCAAACTTTCAGAGCGAGACCATACCAGGACTATAGACTTTAGATGCGGTCTATGAGAAACACACAGCGTCCCCGTTACCATGGTAACTCACCCACCTGCTGCATGCGACTCCAGAAGAGACAACAGAAGAGATGCTGCATGGGGGTAAATTACAGTCTTACTGATGTGGATATGTCATGTCTCCCCCTGATTGTTCTGAATAAAGGCTCAGTTACTTCCACACACCGGCGGTCTGTCTGTCCATTCGCTGTCAGTCAACTCTTTTTTGCTGCGACATTAACAGTTGTTAATTAACAGTTGTTGGCTGATGCCTTGGTGCCATGTACTTCTACAGTATATATGAGAGATAAAAAGTATAATCCTTTTATGAGGATCTTTTATGATTTTTTTAAGTATACACTGAGTTGCTTTGACCATAACTGTACGGTTACGTTGTAAAGTGCAAGCTCACGAATGTTCTAAACTAAAACCTGTGTCAAGGGCCCCACTTTCTTCACATTAGCATTTACATCTTGAACAGGTAATCAATGCAGATTACCTGTTCAAGATGTGGTCCTATTCTTTTTTTTCCACATTATCCACTCTTGGTAACTAAAGCCTGATTCACATTTTCATGAGTTGCACTTAACCTGCAATTCCAATTTACTGGACTTCTATCGTGAACTGTAAAACATTTGTCATTAAACGTAACCCATGTCAAGTACAGTTATTCAAAACACATTTAGCAAAAAAAGTGCTTAATTGTTATCTGCAGGCGGTGTACATACCAAACGCATTCTGAGGGCTTTATAACCGCCATCTTTTCCCAATTAGCGTTACGGCTGATGCACTGGGGAATCAGAAAACCTAATATAGTGGCCAGCACAGCAACAACTTAAAATGTTAAAGGTTTTTAATGGCACGTTGCTATTACAATATGTACAGTTGTCAGATGTTTGTTCGAGCCACCTCCTGTGTAACAGTCAATAAGTAACAGTCACAGCACGTTGAAAAAAGCTTTATGTAGCCCCTCTGTGCTGCATGCGTGGGAGTCCATCTGTTCATTTCAATAGCAGCAGTACTGTACTGGGATTATGACAAACTGCATTTCCAGCTATTCTTCCCAGTAGCCATTCATATTGCCTAGTTGGCCAAGTATCCGGATTGACACCCAAATAAATGTGTAACCAAGTGAAGCCCCATGATTACCACTGAGCTTCAAGCCAAATCTCGCAACTTGCAAAAACACATCCACTTTAATTTTATTCATCAACTATACAGTAAGCATGGCTCCAAATTAAAATTCAGCAGTATCAACAACATTCATTCACTGAGTTTAACAATAAGTCAACAATGGGAATGTGCGATGAGTGTGCTTGATAGTGCAGATATTCAATTATGATGGACTGAATGACGGCTTAGTCTGCATAATGGTGTCACTCTCTCCCTATTGGGTTGTTTATTTTGGGCTTATTGTTTGCTCGCTGCAAGTAAATTGTTAAAATGTCTAATATGCAAGATGCCATTCTTTCCTGAGCTTCAAAATCTCTCCCAGAGTATGTGTTCATGCAGTTGAAGTAATTCCAAGTGGGTGGATGGATTATGAATAAAACCCCCTTTCCAAACCCAGTGTGTATAATTACCTAGTTTTCTATTTTACTGGACTGCTTGACCTAAAACCAAATAACTCAAAGTCATTGAGGGTGTAGAGATGCATGTTCCTTCCAACATTTGAACAAACTAATTTGTGTTGTCTGTCAAATAGCAACGTTTGTTAGAGGACTATACACATAGTCATAGAACTGGAGTTATGTTCAGCACATGTAATGTGAGTTATATCATGTCAACATATTTTGTACTTAATCATGCACCACCATAAATGAAGAAGGGAAGACCAGGAGCTTTTTCACCAGCCACAGCGTAAGTAACAGGGAAAAAAAAGTAGCAAGTCAGAAGCCACATCGTTCTAAAATGAAAACCTGCAACTCCAGCAGACTTCCCTGTGTGAAAAATAAGGTAAGCTGATGTTAGGCAACCATGTGAGCTAGCGTTATCTAGCAAGGTAGCCCTGGCTTCTATCGTCTGGTGGATAGCAGTCAGGTTGTCAGCAGGAGTAAACATACAAGGGTCGATACATCAAGAGCGAGATGGATTTGAGTCTATAGATCCCGTGAAAATGTCAATATTGATGAATTATTTTGTACGCAAGAAGTCGAACAGGCTGATGAGGAAACAGACTCTTGTTCAGGTGTACAGGTAAGCTCCTTATTATGAAGTGTAGTTCATGAATTACAGAATTATAGGGAGGCATCAGCATTACAGTTAGTCTTAGGATGTTTAGGAAATACAACTTTGAAAGTCAAATGTGTCATTTTATTACACATGAGAAGTTGCTGTAGGACAAATCTATTTATCTATTTATTGGGTGCTGGGGGACTGTAGGTGTCCCAATGTTATGACTAAACCTACGCACTCAAAAGTCATCTGTATCTGGGGTGCGCTTGCAAAACATGGATTTACAAGTTTAGATCGGTCCATCAGGAAAGCATGAAAGAAGTTGTCTAATGGAGGAAAGACAGGAGGGACTGGAGGGGTGAAATTGTTTGCTAATGGCCTCCATCTCCCAGCTGTGAGAGCTGCAGCTGTCTGGGGTTGCTGAGACAAATAGAGGTGGCTCATGTGGGGACCACAGCATCCAGACAACAGCTCACATTTTTCCCCCTGCACACTATTTGGTCACAACAAATTAATTTTGGACCACTTGGGAAGGAACGGGATCCAGCTGGGTGTTGGCTAACAAACATGTAATGTATTTTCAGTGTGCCGAGCCTATTCTATCAAGGAGATGCATGATTGAAAAGTTGGGCGAGTTGAAAAATATATTTGCTCCAGTTACAAGTGATTCACCACAATGTGACCTAGAAATTATGGCTGTGAAAACTGGGAGGGAGAGAGAGAGAGAGAGACAGCATGTGGATGATGGGAATGAAAATTATAACTAGCACATCCGTGCTGGTTGGAGGAAGAAAAAAAAAAATCACTCCCAGATCATCAAAAAAAATAATATGGCAACATCGCTATCACTGTGGCAAACTCTTATAACCAGATTGAATTTAGAAAGGCACTAGGACGGAGCTTACTGGCATAAAGCAAAAGAATAGATAAGGGTGAAATCTCCTTGGCAGAGACAAAAGAAAGAGCTGTCAATAAAACCAAAAATATATGAGCGTATACGTACAGTGCAGATTGGATTGCATGTCACTATTTGCATTCATCACCAGTGTACAAGCACTGTGTCCTTTTTTAGTGGATGAAATGTGTAAAGGGCATCAAGGTGAAGGTGAAAGAGTACGTCTTACTTTCAGATTTAGAGTCACCACAGCAGCTGTAAACACTGGCATATTATCGCCTCACACAGTTGCCTATAAACTCTAAGAGCAACATTAGCAAGTCCAATATTCACCTCCACAGGGAAATATAAGGCTCTTAAGCTGCTAAATGTTTCTCCCTGTTAACCAGTAGCCAACCTTGTCTGTCTGTGTGTTGGGCAGGCAGTGCAACAAGTTATGTTGAGTGAGCTCTTTGCTTATATCAGTTGTTGGCTTGAAAAAACATCCTAATGAAAGTGATAAGACTAAGCCATAGACTAGCGGGGTGTAAACCAAAACAATACGCTAAAAGAAAGAGGCCAAAATTCTCTGTTGGACAGCTGGTTGTCTCCCCTCTGACACCGAAAGCCGCTGCGGTTTAATTGTTGCTTTTCTCCATCCCCAGTGGAAAATCGAACTTAAGCTGGTAGTTTGTAAGAATAGGAGCTTGTGGCTGGTAACAATAGGACAATTTGTACAATTTGTTCCTCGGCACAGAATAAGGCATCAGCTGCAAGTGAAAGTCCAGGCAGTCTGGCACATGAAGTTTCATTAGGTGACTGCTGGTGGTCGGTCACAAACTGCTGGGTGAGCAGTTTGATCCCCAGCTCCTCCTGTTAATTATGTTTAAGTGTCCTTGGGTAGGATGTCACTGGTCGTGGCTGGAAGCTGCCTTACTGGCTGTCAAAAGCTGGTAACCAGTTTGAGTTTTTATCATCTTTCCCTCAATGTAACTAAGTCGTTTTCATGCCTAAACCTAACCAAACCTATAGCATTTTCCTAATCTAAATGCAACAGTAAGTTTTTGCATTTCAACATTATCTGTACCATTTTTTTTGACATTTCTCCTGCTATCAGTGGAGGTGGTAATAGAGGACATGCGCCTATGGGTCGGACAAACAACCTACAGTGTAGTGTATCAGGTCACAGGACTGGTTAATGATTAACCAATAACCAATAATGATTGGTCATTATGTGTTTGTTGCTGCTTTACAGGAGCAGAAGAGATGCACTTAACAACTTGGGAGCAAGCACAAGCTTCTTTTAGGGAAAAACAACCCAAGTGTTCTTCATAGAAATCAGTGCACAGGCTTTTATCGTGAATGTGGGCAACTAAGACAGTCATTAGCTTAGCACAAAACAACAACACAGCCTTCACATAAGCACATGAGCACACTTGAATCTTTGATACTGATCCTTTAAATGCAGCTTTAACCATAATCGCAAGCCCTCGCAACACCTTTGATGACCAGTGTCTTAACTCTACTCATTAATTGTATAACTTTTAGCACGCTGCAAAAATTGCAACATGAGAAATATGATCATCTCAAACACACTGGAAAAATTAACATGCACATGCACATTCCCCCTGGAGGTCATAAAAATGCTGGCACTATTTGTGGCAAATCATAACGAGCGTTCAGTCAATTCTGAACTTATTCACTGATATTTTGTTTTCTTTCTATTTTTCCCAGCTACAAAAATATGCGTATTTATTAACTAACTGGCTGTCACTGACCTAAATAAATCATGGTCCCTATCATTTGGAAGCAGGGCTATGAGAACCACAGGATTATGACGGCCTTTGAACTATTCCTCCCAGACCGATGAGTAGTTATTAATTCATCCATTCTTTTGAAAAGAGTGCCTCATTATCATCCCAATATCAACCCGTCCCGCGAGAAGTTGCAAAGCCAAGCCGTCAAGAATTTGCACTCCAGCTTCACAGGCTTGTCAAATTAAAAGGGTCTGCCAGTGACACTTTGAGGATGGCTCTCCAAAAACAGAGAAAAAAAAGATGAATTATGTAAGATCTCTTTGAATATTGCATTGCAGAGGAGGGCGTCCCATATGCCCACCATTTCCAGTCTCAGACAAGACATCAATTGGAATGCGCTCACACTGGCACAATGCAGCGGAGGTAAACTCATCCCCCTCTTTTTTCTGTTCCCCGTTATCACTGTGAGCAGTGCAGAGCTGGCTCCTGTGGGTTTTTCTAAGAGAAAAGCATTGGGAGATAAGGGCAGAGGAGACGATCACAGGGTGATTGAATGAGATCTGCATTTGGAGAGTGGACTCGGATAACATCAGAGGTTCTTGGAAAATGGACGCGGTTCTGGGAAGTGTAAAGAAAAATAAGACGGAACTCTTCATTAATCTGAGCTGGATTTTTAACAGCCTCTGCTTGTTATCCGGCTTTATTTAGGGTGAGAAAACTGGATATAGGTGGAAGTCATTGACACTGATAATAAAGAAGTCAGCACTAAATAAGCTAGCAGCAATTCAAAAGGAATGGGAGAAGCACTGTACAAACATGTGAGCTGGAACATCAAAATGCAGTGAAACACAGCAGGGAAACTGCAATTTCCCATTAGAAATGAATGGAAGTTGTTTCTAAAATACACTAGTAAAGAAATACCCTAAAAACTCATTTCTGACTGGAGGAAAAACAACTCAAATGGCTCCCTTAGAACAATATTCCACAATCTATTAGTTTTACTGCTAATCACTTTTCTCTTTCACGCTGTTGCCTTTATTGACCTTTTATCGGTACCAGCAGTCTCCCGGTATTTCACTGTGTGTTGCATTTCCATCTACTCCCTTCATTCCCCACAGCAAAACAAAGAGATAATTGAAATGCACCCAACAGGCCACCTGATAAGTCAATCTCATATTCCGAATTTTTGATGAAGTCTCACCGTATGGCCTGAGTCCTTATTTTCTTCTCAGTAAGACCATGCCTAATTGTTATTATTATAATTACTAGAATGGTAACAATTGTTTTGCAGGGGACTATGAGAGACATGCGGTGCAGCTGTTTTACACCACTGAATTAAACAGCCAGATACTGCAGTGGTAAATGGTGTCAATAGACACTGTGCTGGACATGCAAAATTGTTGGGTTTAGTATTTGATTGCTAATTATAGCAATTATACTTGTGCAATTATAACAATTTTAGTACGAATTTGTTGAGGTGTGAATGCCCTAAAAGCAAAAATACATGTAGACATAAAGTGACAGTCATGAGCTTAAACATACCATTGGCATACTTTACACTGTAATGTATTCAAAAATATATTGTGCTATAATCCTATAAGGGCCGTATTGTGGAACAGAAGATAAAGAAGAACTGATTGCAGACCTGGAAATGTGGTGATGACAACCAGCAGCTATTTGAAATCATGCCTCTTCTTGAGTAAAGAGCTTAACTTGAGCCTTTGTTGTGATAAAAATAAATAAATAAATGCAAAGTTAAATCTCAAAACAAGCTTTGTGGTCGAGGAGTCAATAAGAAGGCTGTCAGCTTGATTGCCTCGGAGGAGAAGATGGTCCCTGATCCTTCTCCCGTAAACCGCAAGACGGGAATGCCGTTTTTTTGTCTTAATTAGGTGAGCCTCTCTAATCAACTGAGCAACTCGCTGCAGAACCTGTTCTAATGACAAGTTGGGGTGAAGAGCATGCTGGGTTTTCAATGGCAGGGGCATGTTTACCACAAGCTAGAACAAGCGGGTGGGTTTGAGGAGGTGGGAGAGAGAGAGTGAGAGTTAGAACCACTAAACACTATGAATGACTCTTGCGTCATTTCTCATAAAAGGGATTTGCATATGAGTCGGCATGTACCGCTTCTAGAAATCTGAAAAAATACTGAGGAAAAGTTGCCCACCATCTGTTGAGGATCCCTAGGAGGCGCATTTAGGCAGCGCCTGGCAATTCCAGACGTGCGCGGCAGTCGGCCTCCGTTGAGTGGTCATCAGCTCCCATTTGAGACCCTCTGGAAGTGCTCACGCTCCGTCGTTTGTTTCATTTCTCATTTGTTTTAAATCCGTCACCAGTTGCACGCTGGTCTTAAACACGGGCGCCGAGAACGAGGAGAAGCAGCAGCTCTGAATGACGCAGACTGTAGATGTATGGATGCGCTCCACGCCAATGACAACAAATAAGAGTCTAAAGTGCAGACACAACACCAAAGCCAAAGAGAAATAGATTCCAAATTTTAATTCTGTCACTGTGGAAGTGGTAAATTAATAGCTATTGAACTTTATACATTAGTTTGTCATTTGTACTCATAGTCATCTCATACTGACGCTTGGTCATGACCCTGGGCGTTAATGTTCATTGTGTTCCCCATGATCATAGACCCAGCTTTTTTGACAACTGGTTTTTATTTTTTATTGGTGTCTGACATCTTAGATAATCTGTATAATTCTCAGTCTTCTTAGAACCTTCCCGATCATCTGATGTTTGTTTATTGCCCCATTAGACTTTATTGCATATGTCACCATGTTCCCAGACTTCAACAATTACTTTAATATATTATCACAACTGGTACAAACAGTTGCTAAAGCTAAAAAAAAATAAATAAATAAGAACCTAGCAGAATCATTTAACTATGTTACAGATGAAAACACTAAAGCCTATTTAAAAACTATTATCTTAACCCGCATGTCATTTTTCTCAGAGACAATGTTGACACGCATAATTTGCATATAAGTAATCAGGTCATTGTCTTATTAGGATTATGTGCCAAACTGTTCCTCTGTTGCATTGTGAACTGTGGCTTCAGCTGTGTTGTATTTAATAGGGATCTAGACCTCTTTCTTTTTTTTTTGCTCAGTTGCCTTGCCCACAAGGAAATCAATGGCGTAGCAAATCAGAGCTCACAGCATTAACACATTAAAGTCACAGTCAAAAAATTAAAGGTTGCAAAACAGATGGTCTCATTTTATGCTAATGTTATTATGCAAAACTAAACCCAGAGGCTTGGCTATTTTTTTTCAGTCTTTTAATTGGCAGAGAAGAGAGAGAGGTGCCAGACGTTGCAGGTGGCAAGGTAGCCCCACTTTCCTTTGTCACATCCTGAGAGAGAATTTTCGGAGAATTTTATTTTGTGCTATTTCCACCAGGGCCTCACCACAGCCATCTGTACGCTAAGGAGGGAGCCCATTGAGCTCTGTGTGATGCTGCAGCTTTTCAAAGCCTGGTGAACTGATAATGTAGCACGCTTTTGCTCGCAGCAGGGGCTGGCTCACCAAGGCAACAACGGCTGAGAATAAACCTTTGGTTAAGAAGGTGAGCATTTTCTACCATGCTCTTTCCCCTCCCCTTTCATGGCCTGAACACTCTCGACTGTTGATTACCACCGTGTAGTCTGGAGTGTTTCAGGATAATTAGAAAATATGATCTGAGTAGACCTTTGCCTAGAAAAGTCTGCTCAAGTTGCCTCCTTGAGTAAAAAACATTACTTTCTGTCATTAATAGGCCTCTGGAACAAAACATTCCCATTCAATTTAATTCAAATTGTAGTCTCCCATAAAGAAAGCTTGCCTCATGCACATGGTTTACAATAAACACACACTATAAAAACTGAATAAAAACACAACATAAAAGTACTCTTAAACATGTAATAAATTGCCACAACACATACCAGTGTAGACAGATATCAGTCGATAAAAACCACAGTTGCACACTGATACTAAACAAGCTCATACTCCTTTCAAAACACTATATATGGTGTTCATTTCATGTGCAAACTAATTCAAGAGAGACTTGAGCTGTGGCTTCTTTTATTCTTGCTTTGAAGGCCACAAAAGCTGCAAGCGTAGGGCAAAAAAAGCTTAGACTTGCCTCCTAAGGGAAGCTACGGAGCACTACAAAAAAACAAATGAGCAACTCCACCAAAATTACCTCAGTCACTTCTGATGAAATCCAGTTCTTTGGACGCCGATCAGATAAACATATTCAGAAGACATATAGGACTTTGAAATCTTTAAATATATAACTCCTCCTTCCTAAAATATTAAAGCAAGCTTTTGATGTTGGATTCTCTTCCTGAGATCAATCTCTCTGTAAATGTGCTCTTCATCAGCGGAGTCTTGGATATTGTGCGTTGCCTTTCCTCTTTTTTTTTCATTCTCTAGAAAGGCTGCTGTTTGGGCATCAGTCATCTGCTCACCAGGGGACGGGAATTACAGGAAATAGTGTGATTAACTGTTGGCACGCACCGTACACATAAAGAACATATGTGAAACTGCTGTATCTGTGGTAGCAACCTCTTAAATGCGAAAGCACAACATTTAGATTTTTGGCAGCATAATTATGTTGTTGGCTCATGTAGATTGGGTTTTCCAACACTCTCCAAAAAAAACGATTATGAATTTGTGACTTACAAAATATACTGAAACATGCAGTCCAAATGCATTGAGCATGGGTGACAGTTTAACAAAGGCATGGGTTGTCCGGGCCTTTCTGATTTTTCAGTGCTTGTAAAGGGTTACAAGGCATATATGAGGTAACACTAGATGCCATAATCTGACTGTAGCTTGACCTCTGGGGCACCACAACAGCTCAGCAACACCTCTGGCTCCATAAATATGTAAAAACCCTGGCATGTTTCAGGGCCCCTGTTGAGCTCCGGGCCTCTGAATCATTCAGCCACCCCCTCCTTCCCGTCCTCCCAGTCCTCCTCCTCCTCCTCTGGTGCCCCTGCTTCGCCTCTTTGGGGAGCAGCCAGCCAGAGTAAACAATGTAAATAAATTATGATGACCAGGACTTGTTGGCACACCATCACACAACCTGTAAGAATACAATATTCAGCACAACCTGTAGTCTAGTCTCACAAAACTGTGATCATGTTAATGCAGTGATTAGATTTCCAGATTGTGGCACTGCTTGCCGCTCCAGTTAAAGGTTCATTGTATAAGATTTGCGTGTGAGCTTACATGAATTTTGTGTTGGAGTCTGTTTTGTGTTGGGAACTGGTAGTTCATTGATGTTAATTAACTCCATCCAGCTGCCTCGGTTGCTTACATCCATATAATATAATATAATACCCTGTACACTGATTCCTATGTAGGGGACTCAGATCAGTTTTCTGCACAAACTATCATTAGCTTAGAAATGGAGTTAGATTAAGCTAACAAACAACTAGCACAAAAGCACATTTTAACCCTTTAACGGAAAAGGGTAAACTGTGATCCAGACGAGTACATTCTGCCTTTGATTATGATTTTCAAAGTTGCAAGTGTCCTTTTGAGCTAGAAATAGTTGCCTCTCTACTGTACCACTGCAAGCTATTAAGGTTAAACCAGCAAACCAGTTAAACCATGTTAAATATGGCTGAAAAATGATCAACTAAATTTCTTCTGGCGAGCGTGTGTTTCCATTATGTTTCATTTAAAGTCAGTAAAGCAAATTGCCGTTTTTCCCCTGGGCAAGATTGCATGCTTAGTAATTATAAAAGTGCCAGGGCTAAATAACATGTTTTAATAAATGTTTCTGATTGAATGTCTTTAGCTTGATGGCTTAGAAACTGGAATTACTTACAAAAAGACTAACTGAAAGTGACAGCAACAAGTGAGTCTATTTGTTTGGTTTTGGAGAGACCATGTCGATTCATAGTTAAAAGAAAGACCTGCTTTGACACATTGAGAGTCCTCAAAAGTTTTAATTTGATCAACACAGATGCATCAACATTTTCATTTAAAAGGACTTTTTTTTACTTTGGATAGTGATGCCCCACTTCAACACTTGTACCCTTTGCTTGCTTAAAAACATGATGTTTAAAGGTACAATATGTAACATTTAGGTTTGTGCTAATGCACTAATGTGAAGTTTGTGTTGGAGTCTGTGCTTTGTGTGTGTGAGTGTTTGTTGTTAGCAGACTCAATTTTTCAGCTAACTGTTGCTATTTTTGAATGACGGCCACTAGATGCTGGTTTTAAAAAGCTTGACTCCTGTAGAGTTCTATTGACCAGGTGTCATTATGGTCTCATTTGCTTTATTTGGACCATATAATAATCATACTTTTGTGAAATAATACAATTTTAGGGCTAATAGAAGGCTTTGATGTCTGCCAGGCTTTGTTTAACCGGTGTGATTGACAAGCTTGCGTAGCTTCTGTACATGGAATAAAACTTTTACTTTTTTTCCAGACAGCTCTACTGTAGTGGTTAAGAGGTTACACAAAGAAGAATGTAAAAATGTTGAATGATTCATGAACGTAACCATTTTAACATGTCAGTAAGGTAGCGTTAGCTTCTTCAGCTCTACCCTTTTGTCCAAATATGGTCACTTCTGGTTCCAGAAAAGCCAACATGGCGATGGTCAAAATGGTCATCGAAAAACCAGTGGGTGATGTCATGGATGGTGGCTACTTCTTTTTTTTTCCACAATCTGTGCATTTTCATTTTACACAGTTCACACTTTTTGCTTGATGTAGATATTCATACAAAAGAAAAACATGAAATTATTCCATCTGAAAAAAACATTTACAATTTCTTACATTTACGAGGGTATCATAATTGTACTTTAGCCATGTAATTTTCTCTAAAGCCCTATTCACCACTTCAACGCTTATTCACTTAGCTTGCTTGAAAACATGAGGTTTAACATCATGGAAAATAAAGTGACTGAATCAGAGCCAGTGTTTTGCTTGATTTCTCCCATTTTTATGAAAACTGTCTTCAAAATCTAATTGCATCTTTTCCTCAGAATGAAATAATTGTATCAAGGCGAGCACCAGCGCTCAGCCACAAAGCCATTTTGTGCCATGTTGGCGTTTAATTGCTGATGTACCGCATGTATTGAAGGCATTCTCAGTCAGGGCAAAGATACATGAGGCAATACTCCCTTATTATGACGCAGGGAAGGAGTGAATTACTTGAATGACAGTGGCATAAGGGAGTTTCTCTTCTGGCTGAGAAGAAGGCTGAGAAGAATGGCAACACGATGAAATAGAAAGTAACACAAAGCGGACATGTGAGTGAGATGATTAATAGTGAACTCCATTATTGAAAGGCCTCACTCATAACATGTTTTCATCTCCCTGGGGAGCCAGCACAGGACTGCAGGCTAGGTTCACACTGGTGTTGTTTTTTTGTTTTTTTTTCATTACCAGAAATTTCCTCATAACACCATGGCAGAGAAAACAACACCCCTGGGGGCTCTGACGCTAGAGAACGGATGCTTTAAAACACCTTTGAGGCCTCCAATTAATCCTGAGAGCATGTTACTGATTCAGTTTTTGTTCTTTCAATAAAAAACATGTCAAACCTAAAAGTGGAGCGGTGAGAATGATGGGAGCTGAATTATGACTAAATATTGCTGTGTACATCGTCCTATAGCAATCAAGTTCCCGTGTCAACGAGTCAAATGCAGTTTTTTGCAAATATTTCCTTCTACATACACATTTTAAATGGTCCTTTTTGATAGGGACAGTAGGCACATTCATGAATAGTCTACTGGTTAAGTAGACTGAGTGCTCAAAAGACATTTTGAAAGCTTTTTGAAGCCAATAATAGACTAGGATGGATGTGGAGTGGACCTGAACATAGCTCATTAAAGACGGGGTGAAAAGCTGTTGGCAGCCTCTCGACTACATGGTTGAGCAGTTGCACTGACTTCCGGTGAACCGCTGGCTCAAAGCCGCTCTTAAAGGAGTTATTCCAGTCGCATGCGCTTTGTTATGTTGTATAGAATGAAGGATATGTATAATGCGAACGCTTGTTATGCAAAAATACATTTCACATCAACATTTGTAGACATGTGCAGATCTATGTTAGTGTTGTAACCGATCATGCCGCTGTCTCTCAGATGTTATGTTCATTTGTAAGTTAATCATTTTTGTGGTTAGGTTTAGGGAGTGACAGCACTTGGTTGGCTTGGTTTAATACAGAAAAACTCTGCAAAGTTTTTTTGTTTTTTTTAAATACTTATTTGTAAAAGAAATATTTAAAGGGTCAGTTAGTGGCATTTAGTTGTGAAGTTGCAGATTGCAACCGAGTGAGTCCCCGCCATTATTTTAGCTGCTAAAAATAAGAAAAACACAAAAGGTTCTCTCAAGAGCCAGTGTTAGGTTTGTCTGCATTCTGGATAAAGGGATATTAACTCTGGTTTCTAAAACAGAAAAAGTGAAACATGGTGGAACAACATGGACTCAACATCTTATTCTAATTTCTTATTTTCAGGTTATCATACACCAATGAAAACATAATTACGAATATTATATTCCATTTCACCCTAAATATTACACACTGGACCTTTAACCAAATCACTATCTCTTCCTAACCCAAACCAAACCTAAAAACTTGCAGAAGTAGTCGGTAAAAATTAACATTGACATTACATATTTGCAGAAACATTCAATATTTTTTCCTAGCAATTGGGTTGACAAAATATCAAGTTAGCAGCTGCCAGGAGGCCCAGGCACTGGATATGTCCAATAATAAATAATTCCCCTCACAACCGAAGAAAGGACTTTTTGTCTTGATCTATTTTTAGCTTAAAAGCAGTGGTTGATTTTTTTTTTTGCTTTTACAGCTGGAGGACTTGTTCATAAACTGAACCTATGTTTAAACGTCTTAAATGCCCCCTTAAGGCCAAAGTAGCTGCCCCGAAAGGAGCGATTATCCTTGTCTTAAATGCCAGAGAAACAAGTGATTTTTTCTATTTGGCATCAGCCATAAAAACATTTCTCCGTAACTCATGTCAGCTTCAGCTCTCACTGATTTCTAATTGGCATAATGTGTGCGCGCAAATGCACCAAGACAAAAGACAGCTGGTTTTTATTTCAGTAACCTTTATGCCTCCCAGTTGGTCTTATTAACCACATACTTACTGCTTCCCACATGACTTGTTATCAGGGTTTACATTAAAAATGAAATTGCAGGTTCTACCGGCTGATAATTTGTCATTAGGCTGTTGTAAGCCCTGCTTTATCACCTGCTTAATTCTTTATGCAGATTGCAGGGTCAGTGACCTTACAGGATGTGTCTGGCTGCAGTGAGCAAAAGTGACAATCTCAGTAATTATTCTGTAAAGGGGCTGAGGTCAATTAGAGAAGAAATTCCATGAGTGTAATTAAATTAATGTGAATATATATTCGTTGCTACCTCAATTAAATGCCTCCGCTGTCAGATTATTATGTTGGGAAGTGGCTCAAGGAGGGCTGTTTTTACACCGCACCAGTCACTAAGCATTTTCTGACTGCTCAAAAGAATTCAGTTTCTTTCATTGCCTTTTTTTTGTGCTCTGTGTTTGCATTTTTTGGAATATGAAAATAGAAAAGAAGATCCGATTTGACCCAGATCCTCTTCCAATAACTGACACATTCTAATAGGCAGAAGGAAATGGGCAGAAATAAAGACGACCATCACTCAGCGACAGAGATAAGTGGGGAGCAGGTAATGGGAGGAAGCCAGCAGCGGCTGCCGTTGGTGGTGATATCTCTATGGAGCAGACGTGATGCTTGAGAGGATTTGGGAGACAGTGCTGGCTGGCAGGAAGCATCCACACTGGAGGATAGATACTGTAGCTGTCTCAGCGGCTAACAAATGTCTACTCTAAGCAGTTTTTAAGTGTTTGTAAATGAAACGGCTTCAGTCTTTCTCAGGATTTTCATTCTATTTTTTGTGAAAATAATTCTCCGAAACAATCACTGCCTAAGGTGTTTCAAATCAAAACTGATATCTCAACCTAATCCAATTTTTAACAAATTAAGGATATATCCTCAAACTGTGCAGAAAGAGCCAAACAGATCACCCGCCTTCCTTCAAGCCTGACTGTGACTGCCCTTTACCTGACAATGTGTCCCACATGAACTCAGTCCAAGCCCCAGACAGAGGAATGAAGAGCTGTCACCATATCCCTTATCATCCGCCACAGTATTGTGGATGTCAGGACTCCTGCTCTTTTCATTTCTTCCTCCCCTTTTTTCTACTCGTCCCTCCCACCTTTGCCGTTTTCCACCGGTATTCAAGCGGTTTAAGCAACGCATATAATCTTCAACCACCCAGCCAGCCCTAAGCCTCAAAGAGTCACCCAGATATGAGCAGATGGAGGTGAGCTATCAGCTAACCTGTAACCGTGGGCCTAAGGCGATAATCATTTCAAAACTGCAGGGGGAAACGGTTTTAATAGCCCGGTAAAAGTAACGTTTGTCTGCCTTATCACACCTGGCAGATGCATCACGGGGAGGGAGAGGAAAAGGAAAACAGGCACGGGGAGGAAGAAAGAATCAGCTGATAACAGTCCCTCCCCAGGGAAGGATGAGTCTGGAATTAAAAAAGTGCCTCCTTCAGGAGAAAGTTTAGGGGATTAAGGTTAGTCGCTTTTCCCCTCTGTTCCACCTGCACCTCATCCACCTCTTAACTCAGCCTTCATCCTCCACCAGCCAGCTGTTAACCCCTGGAATGAGCTTTTATGTTTGCCGTATGTTTTCCAGACATCTCGCGTTCCCCCCGCAGTGTTTAAATTGTTTTTTTGGTTACATCTTGTCAAAGGTGTATTTTACTGACCAGTCTGTGACATTCCACCTGCCTCCATCCAAACCTCCTTTTATGTCAGAAAGTTTTCTAAAGTGAAACACCAACCCCACAGTTTGAAAAGCCCCTCTTTGCTAGTTTTTACCTGACCTTTAAGGCTAAGTCATGGGTGATTCTGAAAGCTTCAATTGATGTTTTATGGGGAGCATGGCCCTCTGCACACAGTTACAGGATGACTGTAACATTCCACTGTGGACAAACCTGGACTCAATCTCTGACTACAGCTCTTGGCATTTGAAGGTATTTCACTCTCTGGACAGTTTCAGTTTCTTACATCAGTCTTGTGTGCACTGGAATGGGTTTTCAGGTTACCGCGAACTGTTCACCTCTTCTTCAAAGTAAAACTTTTATGGAGTGGTTATGGGAATGTATATTGTTTTGTTTACTGTTCCCATATCAAAAGTAGTGGTTCTTTTGCTAGGGGGAATCTAACATGGGATTAAAATTTACACTTTCCGTGTCTATTCTACATTTTTTTCTCCTTGTTTTATATATTTACTCTTTTCCATAAAGTTACCAAAAAAAGTGTACTACAAAACTACACAGTATTTTCTATTACGTTAATAATAGCCTAACAGCGTCAACGCATAATTATATATAATTAAAATTCACCACCTTACCACCTTAATTAGCAGAAACCCTTCAGGAAACAGGGCATGTCCTTCAGCACCTTCACAATGGTCTTTAAGGGCTCATTACACTTCAGGATCTCAATGGGTTGAGCAGTGATACCTTGTGAAAACTGATATCTAAAAATAAAATCAGAATCAGTAGTGATCTATACCACATGCTAGAGACTATGTTGAAATATGGCCAGAAACTGGGTTTCCTGATAGAAGAGCCTGGTAAGTGGTAGAAAGTAAGTAGAGATGTGAATCTTCACTGACTTCACGGTTTGATTGTAGTTCACCTTCAGATGCTCAACAATTACAGTACATTAAACGGTAGTTCCGCCCAAGAGAATCCATGTGACTCAGATAAATGGCTCTTATTTGCAGTACATGCAATAAAAGCTGCCAGTCCTTGAAAATATAATATGCAGTTATTGTTACATAGGAGTCAGTTGTGACACAAGTCCAAGAATCACATGTAATGGCTACTCAGAGACTCCATTATCTGGGCTTTGGTTTCACTCTAGAGTGCATGTATAGCTGTTTCTATAAAGTGACTTTACGGTGTCTTTGTCTGTCCAGGGTCTTCAGTAGGAGGCGAACTTTCAGTGTCTGAGTAAGGATGTAGATCCTTGGCTATGAAAGCTGCCACAGACTGGCTGATTCTATTCCCTCTCAGAGTTGGATTGACAGCACCTTCTCAATTCTTGGTTGATTAGCTGGTCTCTCTGTATTCTCTATGGTTGCAGATTTTTAGTGAAATTGGTTAACATGGCTCCTCAAATTCGGTGTACGTTACCAACATGTTTCCTTTTAGTGAGGGATAATATTAGTATGCATCTTTTCCAGTTTGTGCTTCACGGTTAGTTCATAAAATCTGTGCCCAGATGTCTTGTTTCATAATACTGGGTGAATTGATTTAATCACTTGCTGATAATCGTTGCCTCCCTCCATCATATTTCCCAAAATACAAAATTAATGTCAACCTAGCATTCATCCACAATTCAACACAAGAGAGCAGCATTGTAAAATAACAATGAAAATTTACTAACTTTGCTGTAAATCAATCAACTTTTTGATTGATTTACAGCTTTTGAGTAAGCTGCAATCTCCTCATTACGTGCTATTATGGTATTGATAGAAAGATGATGCATCTTTGCATCAATACCTGTCCACTGTCTTTGAATCGAGAAATTTCCAGTGTGTCGGTTGGTGTTAAAATATCTCAGAAATGGCTTGACAGAATGTCATACAATTTGACACAAACGTTCAGTTTGACGCAAGGATGAACTGAAAACAATTTGGTAGCCAAAGGTCAAGGTTGCTATGACCTCATGTCTGTCCATTCTCAAGAACACTACATCTCAAGAACACCTTGAGGGAATTTCCTCACATTTGGCATAAACATTCACTTGGATGGAAAGATGAACTGATTATATTTTGGTGGTCAAAAGTAAAGGTCATTGTGACCCTAGAACTCCTTTTAATTGAGAGATCTGCATGAAGAGATTATGATTTTAACCTGTACTTTACTTGAGTGATTGCATAAAGGCATTTCCACATACCAATGGCTGTTCCATGAAGGACTTCTTCTTCTTAGGTAATCTTTCATGAGCGCTCGCTGTGGGTCAATCAGAACTGTAGTCAGATTCCCACTGATGACTCTCAACTTCTCCATCAAGTTCCTACATGTGGGACTACAGAGGACTTGCACGATGACCTCCAGGCAGCGGGTGCTGTCACAGGCCAGAAAGAAATCTCAATCATGTTGAGTGCAGACCACATGATTGGCTTATATCCAATATTTAATTAAATACACAATGGTCTTAACTGCGCACCAGAAACCTCATATTTTGCTCTAACCTTAAACTAAAAACTTTCCTTGCTATCACCTTGAGACTGATCGGGCCTATGAGCCTCCTCTCTGTGATGACTGATTGTCAGCAGCCATGTACCACTGACAGTGATTTCTCTTTAATGGCTGATTGAGCATGTCACCAGTCACACTGTAACCTGCGGTTTGATATGCTGCAGGCCGAGCCGTTTGACAGCCGTGACAGCTACTGTCACCCACAGTCAAAGCAATAACGTCCCAGCAATCAGCTGGGCAATCATGAAAGAACGTCAGCTTCCTGTGTACCTTCACATGAGGGGAAAAAAAAACATTTCAAAGACTCGTACATCTGCTGGAGGTGGAACTAAAAGAAAGAAAAAGCGGGAGAGTGGAGGTGATCTATAACTGTGTTCACATCCAGACATAAAGTAGAGGTCGTTCCACCGAGCGCTTCTCCCTGTACCAAATCGTACTTTGAAGTGTTTAGCTGTGTTTAACACTCCCATTATGCTGCAGGGTAGAGATAACTTTCGACACAGCGATCTCTCTTTTTCTCTTTCTTCTTCGGTGTCTGTTTTCGTTCTCTTTTCTCAAAGGCATTGAGACTGTTGCTATCTGCACCTTTAATGCTGTAATTAATTCCCTGACACCCTTTTCATCTCACTAGTGTAAATTATTCTGCTGCATGCCTCTAGGTATTAGCTCACACTCTTTATTTAGTAAAGAAACGAGGTGAAAATTAAAGCCCTTTTAGCAAGACAAGCTACTTTGCATGAGACGACCGATGTGTATGACAGCCTAAGTTAGTTCAGTATTGAACTGTTTATTGACTTGACTTTCAGATACAGTCGGGGGATGTCATAGTGGGGAAAAGTGGGACTGACTACATGACAACTCAAAAAGAGGACAGAAAGCTAGTTTTTGTTGTTTTTTTTTTCCAAGCAATTAGTGTCATAACTAAATTAAAATTGGATGAATACATCAGTCGAGACTGAACTTTGTATCCAACATTACTTAGTAAGGCTTAACATCATGAAACACGTGGCCTTCAGTTTCAGAACCAGCCACTGAGAGTCATTCTGTTACCGAGGACATGAGACATGGTGAGCTTTTGAAGTTTTTAGCTACTAAAAATGATTACAAGCGATCGTCTGACACTGAGGTGTTGTAGATCTCACAGGAAAGACTATTCCACTTTGGAGCAATATTTAGCCGCTTTCCCAGACAGTTACCGTGACGTGTTTGGTATCAACACGTTTGGATTGGAATTCATGTGATACAACTGACTTCAGTGGCTTAAACATAGATCAACAGCCTTCAAAAGACAACTATTATGCAGTATATTAAGCTTTTTTTTTTCAATGCAGG
>JAPQRN010000014.1:7669865-7687739 GCA_037367275.1 Coranthus polyacanthus
GTGGCTTAAACATAGATCAACAGCCTTCAAAAGACAACTATTATGCAGTATATTAAGCTTTTTTTTTTCAATGCAGGTAACAGTATTTTTTTTTTTTTACTTTGTCTTACCACACGAATGATAAATAGTTCAATATAAATGAAGAAACTGAGGTTCTCTTAATGGTTCAACCTGTAAGATTTGTATGTGTTCTTGTGTACATGAAATTTGAGGTTAGCTAAGTGCACGTCTAAGCTAGCAGCGAGTATTGCAAACTGTCGCTGATGTAGAAGAGCAGAAGAGATGCACTGAAGAACTCTGGAGTGAACATAATGTTATCATTTAATGTTATCATGGATGTACGCAACCAAGACTGTCATTAGCGTAGTCTCCAAGGCGTCCATAGTCTCTGACTCCAACACAAATTTCACATAAGCACACAAATCTTACATACTGAACCTTTATATTCCAAATAAATGAGATTTTCACAGATTAGAAGTTCACAGATTACTATTACTAATTTAAATTGGGGAATGTAGGCTTGTCACAATTATTACGTAATTGCCGTATCGCAGTTATTTGAGATAGCTGCAGTTATTTTGCATACCACTAATCGTGATAATCTTCTCCATTCTTCTGTATAAGAACAGTTGCTCGAAATGTCATGTTTCATCACTATTTCTGCATCATTTTCAATGTCAATAATTTTTTTTATATTTCCATAATAGACTTTAAATGGAGCTTCTTCATTAGGTGCATTGTCTGTGTATAAATAAACTATTGTTAGGCTTATACTAGTGACATACAATAAATGGAAAAAGACAATTATATCATTATCGCAATTGTTTCTATGACAATTACTCATCAACTAAAATGTCATTATTGTGACAGCCCTTGTGGTATGAACAGTTATTTACCATAATAACCACCACAGACTGACATGTACAGTCGTTGGTTATTTGTAAAAATCATATTAAAAAGATGCTTGAGAGACAACATTTAAAACTTGTTGTAATTTCATAAAGTATTAATGAGATGGCACATTCAGTCGGCTAATTCAGCAAAGTGGGCCACTTGGAAAATAATCCACTTTCTGAGGTGGCGTTATAGTGAGTCAGAAACAAGAAACACGGTCACGGATCATTTCACAGCTACACTTGGATGAATTATGCAAAATGTTTTCCGTGTCTGTAGTTGAGAAAGCTGGCCGTGTGCTAAATATTAAAATGAGATCAATCCTGTATGTTTGAGATGCTCTCGTTGCCATTTTGTTATGCCAAAGGAAAGAATGGGTCAGTGTTCCGCATCGTGCCACCCTGACACTAATACCCAACGGTTGACAGCGATGTCTGGAAATTCAGCAAATCTTCTGAGGAGTCCAAGAGGCCTGTCAGTTTCAAAATAAATAGAAAGCGTTCCAGTAGCTGTTTTTGCTTCCTCATCTGCATGCCACGTCAGACTCAGAGACATACTGTTTCATTGACAGTTTGTTTATATGAACAAAGTAAATATCCATAGAGAGAAATATCCTAAGATGAACCCTGGATGTTCTCAGCGGGCAGCCATGTTTATTTAATCACAGGGTAAAATTATTTTCTCTTTACTGGATATGATGAAGGTGAACTGAAAGAGACTTCGGAGCAACTCAAACAACAAGAGAAGCAAGATAATAGACGGAAAAGAATGTTGCCACTGTATATTTCTGCAAACCATGTAAACATGTCATTTGTCACTGAAGGATCTGGTGCTTTTTTTTGCCTTTCCTGCAAGAGCCAGAGGTGCACGTCGGATATAAAAAAGCAAACCCAACCTCTCGAAAGTTTTTAGGTTTAGGCAAGGTCCGTGACCGAAAGTTGCACATAAGAAGATTTTTGTACAGACTTGAGTGCGCACCATCTTTTTTTCCTTTTTTCAGGTTTAGGCAATAAAAGCACTTTAAATATTACCGAACACATTGCTGTAGTTGATTTTAGAACATATTTGTTTACTTTTTCTGTATCAAATCAAACCCTGGTATCTTTCACCAAACCTACCTTTCCCAAAGTCAGGGTCGCCTCCCAATTTAGGGACCTGTTTTTAGTGGGTCACCAGCTATCAGTGTAAAATGCATAATACTTCTAAATAATATAGTCCAATATTAACATCCGCCAAGTGTCAAATATAGTATAAGAATCATGCAAGGCTATGTTTTTGGAAAGGTGGGTCCTGGGACGACATCAAATTTAAGTGTTGAGTCTCGAGCTGGAAGATTTTTGGAACTACTTCCGTAAATCCAACATCATGTCTGTCAGAGGAGGTTGAAACATGTCACGAGCCGTGAAAACACTGTAACATTGATACACATGTCTAGAAATGTCAATATGAATCTATTTTTGGTTAAAAACAGTGACATTATACATATCCGTGGTTTGCATTTGAGTTTGTTTCTGACTGGTTGGTTTGAGTTTTTAAATTGATTTGCATTTTATCGCCTTAACGCGTTACTGCAGGGGATCTCAGTTCTTTCTTGAACAATAACTCAAAAGAAGTAAGTGTTTAAGTAGTGGTGTGTTTAGTGGGTCTTCCTCCCACTCAGGCACACTGGGCCTCAGCTGGAGCTGCATCCAAGTTTTACTGCCCAACCATCAGTAGAAGACCATTTTCAGGCCTTCCTGAATCTCACTTGCTTTGATAAGCCGTACTGCTCACTGTTTTCCCTTAATTCTCACCGTTTGGCTACCCATCACCAACATCCAAATCCGTCTTCTTAATCCAGGCTGACTCCCTCTCATCGTCATCCCCCCTCTGTCTCTCACTCTCTCGCTCTCCTTTTCTGTGAGCAAGTGTCTTGTTGCTTTTAGACGGATCAACAGTAGTGGAAGCTTAGCTGCGGCAGCTAGTCTTAAGTCCTCCACATGACTCCTCGTCTGGACCGAGTGAGGCTCAGCATCACTGGTGGGGGAGATTCATCTGCTCTAGAGTCTCCAACTTTTTCAACTCAACCCCTGTCTGTCTCACAAGATTAGAAGTATCATGATCTTAGCTTCATTCTTTGCTGTGATTTAGCAGAGAAATAGTTGACAGATAGCATCAGTTCAGACATTTTTAATTATTACTACTTAATTATGGTAGAGCAGACTATCCAACTGAACATCTCTGTTCTTACAGTAAAAACGTTTTACTTTATTAGTTCCTCTCACTGCTACTTTCTTATATTAGTCCTATTACCACAGAGCAAAGACGGCATAAATGTCTTGCATCTTGCCACATTACTAGCATCAACATGATTTTTGTCGAACGCACCAGAGACCGAGTAAACTGCCCTGGACATGTAAGGTGTGAACTCTTTGAAAAATTCGTAGTTTGCCTTCTATCTTTCCCACCAGCTGGGTTTCCATCACTGACTTGTAATAAAGTCAACCGGATTGTGCCCAAAGGCATGAGGGAATCCAATTATCCAGCCAACTTCCTGCTGTCTCTATAGTATGATGTCATTGCATAGTTAATGCAGAGCTCACTTTTTTCCCCATGTGTTCCCATTTTCACGTGTACTCCTAAGTCAACGCATTTTAGGAATGCACGATGAACCTTACGGGCACAATGACAAAAATGATTTGATATATTTTAATCCAAAAAGTTGAAATTATATAATTATTATAGTTAAGTTATAAGTCGTCCGCTCACTTGTACTGCATATTCACTAATTTGTAGAAAAAATGGAATCTGGAGGGTCTCGATACATCATTTTCATGTACATTTTATTAAGAATTGAGTAATATTAGAGATATAATAATGAATGTTTAGGTGATTTCATTGCTGTAAAGAAAGGGTTAAACAGCTTGCGTTTCAGTGGATGTTCTGTGCAGCTTCTGTGAACCTGTCATACAGACTCAGAAGGCGAGTATCAGTGTTTTTGTGCTAGTCTGCTGCTTATTAGCACAGCTCGTCAACTAAACCAACTCTGCGCTCTTGTGCTGTCTTGCCAGTGCTTCTATTTGAAATGATCAAACACTAGTTTAAACTGTGAAACACACTGAAATCAGAATTCAGACTGTTTTTGAATGTAGATAGACGCAAAGAATACGACCACGATTTTGTTTTTATTCACATTTTCAATTTGCGCATGTAAAAACCCCAGTGCAAATGCTGAACATTCTTCAACAAAACATTGGAATATAGTTATACTACATCGAATGGGCAACCTTTTAAACCATGATGATGATGATGATGATGATGGTGACGATGAACCAGCTCCTAATATTCATGTAAAAGTAGTGGATGGCTGATTTTGCTGATTTTCTGAAAATCTGGTTAAAATTTGTAATACGTTCAGATGGAAACCTGCCCCCTTGTTGATAAGCTAAATTGCAAATAGAGGAGTTATATAAAATGTCATGACAACTTCACAGAACTGCTGACTTTTGGAGAGACTTAACATTTGTTTGGACTGTGTTTGCAACATAGCATCTGTTTGACAGTGGACAGTTTGTTTTATTCTGCATCATTGTCACCGTATGTTTCTCCCCCCTCCCCTCCATTCCCTCTGGTGTTATACTGGTTTCTGTGGTCATGACAGCTGTCGGGGGTCTGGGTTGTCTGAAGGGAACACAATTACTTTCTATCCTTTCCGTCACTGAATCCTAAGCAACATGAATACTGTAGTGAAACACAACAGAAAGCAGCATCCTCCCACCTGTGTCTAGACACATCTTTTCCCTCATGTGCCGGTGTAAATGTTTGTGTATACAGTATGTACCCTCACTTGTCTGCGTCTGTTCGGTATCTGTCCATCGCTCACTCTCTGATATATTATGCTGCATGTAATGGAGAATAGCAGGTGGAGTGACGGCCCACGCTTCTCGCTCTATGTTTAACCTGTGAGATTCAACACCTTCTGAGGTGGTGTGACATGTCTCTCCCAATGGGTGCCTGCTCAAGTATAATTAAACTTTGGTGGAAACTTTACTTGTGTAAGTAATTGCTGCCATCAGCAGTCTGACTAAAGACAGCTTTCTTTTTGTCTTGCTGTTGTCTTTATAGTTATGCCATTTTCTCCTATTCATGTTTTAGTCGCTAATATGGTGAAAGGTTTTTATGTTGATTCATTTATACAAATAGGAAACTCGCAGTGCTTTACAGTTGTGGTACTACTTAAATTAACAGTACACTGATGCTAAGTGTCCATGCTCAAAACTCATTTATTCACTTAATAATTCTGACTTTCCAGAATTGCCAGCACCTTCTACCTCCATGTGGGGATGCTTGATAGACTGGTGGAAGTCAGATGAACTGTAATCGTTATGGGTAGCGAAGAGGTCATTCCAAAGTTTGGAAGTTTTTGCTTTGACATGGAACGACATGTTTCGTGATCTGCAAGAAAAGTTCTGAGATGCAAAAATCTGACACACAACTACAAAACAAACCTGGTATCTACGTATAGTTGGACTCTGTATTGTCAACCCCATACACTGAGTATAAATAAATAAGGAAAGGCTTCCTTTTTTTCTTATTAGAACTCACTTTAATCTGCAGTGTTAGAAATGGCATAATGTCTACTACTAAGTAGCATGGAGTGTGTAGTAATACCTGGACTGCATACTATACTGGCAGCATTTCATAGTATGACATTAGGGTCATCTTTATCTTTTGTTTAACGTTCAATCTGGAAAATTTGGGTGTGCATACATAAGGTTTGCGTTAGAATCTGCATTGTGCTGGGAGCTGGTCATTTTTACACGTCAGACTGCGCTTGTAAACTAATGGTAGCTAGTGTTGTACATTGTAGCCGTAGAGCAGCAGAAGAGTCACTGAAGAACTCAGGAGTTTGGCAGAAAATCCTCTACCATCTACCAGTGTCTTGTGCTGGCTATCATGGATGTAGGCTGTCGGCAACAAAAGTCACTCCAACACAAACTTCATGCAAGTACAGAGCATGTGCAAATCTTATTTTTTTAACCTATAATGGCGAGTGGCAACTAGTGTTTAAGGCACATTACTCCCACCTTCTTTACTGGAGCTTGGGCCTGAGTTTCCTACTGTATTTACATATATTAAATATGTATATATATATAATGACTCCTGTGCTGCAGAAGAGACGAGTGACTACAAGGGCAAGTACATAAAATCAGTATGCAACAATTTGCTGTGCTACATTTTTATATAAATGAGGATTTGCGGCTAAAAACAGCATACTCTTGCAGTCTGAAACACTGAAATGCGCTAACGAGCTAGCTGATGCTACGTAGCAACTGACAACCACATTGATATAATTGATCTCATGTCTACCAAATGATTTCACACACATTTTTATGTAAAAAGATAACGTACACTTCTGTAAATGTCTGCCAACAGCTGCCAAGCTCATGTGACTATGTAATACAGCGCATTAATGCTCACATACGGCATACTGCACTGTATATTACCATAGGAGGTAGGATGTATTGTTATGCATATGTTTGCAGTATGTAGTAGTATCATCCTAGTATCTTTTGGGCCTTTTAATTATACTTGTTGACCACAGAATTTATTTACATAAAGCACTTCTTGGTAAGTACTGACAACAGTGCACACAAAAGATGAAAACAGCTGATTTACTTGGCAGCAACACAAGAGAAACAGATCCCACTGCAGATTGCAGATACATGAGACACAAAGTCTGGATGGCCAGCATGGAGCCATTTCCTTCCACCTCAATAGGGTTCCTTCTGTCTGTCTCCGCTATCGTTTTGGAATAGTGCCAAGCATGTCATCTATATTCTACTCATGTGATACAATTCAAAACAGCAGCACACGCTGTGTCTTCTGCGCTATGCGGCTTCACGTTCCATCTACATGCAGAGATGCTCCATCCCGTGGGGATCCTGTCCTCATCAACAAATCACACATCAGCGCCAGACAGATGTGGTCAAGACTCACATTCTGACAACGCTCATCTTCTGAAGCGCAATTCCTATGTTTATTAATTTAAGTAAGCCCTCTTCTTAACAGACTGTGCAATTCATCAGTGAAAACTTGGGATTGTGCCGTCTTTCTCCAAACACTGATCTCAATTAAATTGCTGGCAGGAAATGCGACTCTGTGTGGCCATGCAGCTGAGAAAACAGAGAAAAATGGAATGAACTCTTACAGCTGTTGAAATTAAAGGCTGCGATGCACAAAAAAACATGACATAATGGCTTCATGGAATATTGCTATACTTAAAAGTGAATTATCATACATAAGGTGTTGTAATGCCTTAATTTCATTGGGCTATAAACCACGTTGGTCTCATCTATCTTCTTGGCATTAGGCTATTATGTCAATCTATTATGTCAGTCTGTTTTTACATACTGAATCCCCAAGCACTAAAGGAAAGCACAAAATATGCCTTGAACCTCCATTCCACAACAAGCACCCATCCTCCCCAATTCTAAGTGCATTTATCTTTTCGTTTTATCTCCTAATGTTCCAGCCCATGTTCTGCCTAAATAATTGCAAGAGGCCCATCCTCACCTGTCAGATCGGTCAGGCCCTTTGCTGAGAGTATGACAGGAATCCCGTCCCCTCAGTCCTCTACTTGCATTAACGTTACGGGTCGTCGTGACAGCGGGCCCATTCGGGGGTCAGGGCCCTTCACTATGGACTGTAATTGCATCGCGTTGAGCACTTGGGAACCGATGCGCCCACCTAATGAATTGTCACCCAGTTTAATATGAAATTACACGAGGGTGAATCGTAATAGATTAACAGGGTCGGCAAGGTTACCCTCAAAAGATAATCCATTGCAAATTGCTGATTACCTGCCTTAAATTATTATAAGGAACATGTGAAGTGGATTACTCAGTGCGAGTGATAGAATCTGATCACCCTCCCCATCACTGGATTACTTTGTGCTAAGACCGAGTCAAATGCTAATCCTCATTTTTCTTTAAAAGCTATTGGCCATTAAGGGTTAGCGTGTTCTCAAAGTGGCTATAGAGGACACTGGAACTTTTTATCACAGTAATGTTGGTTCGATAATTATTCTTCGGCTTTAATTTATGCAAGTATCTAATCAAAACTGACTCACTCACTAGTGTGTCAACCCACAGCCATGATTATGATCTGCGTAAAGCTGCTACGGTAATAAGACATTCCCTTATTTAATTAAAGTACAAATCAACTTTATCTTGAGTTGTTTTGTAGCTTTGTTCTACTTTATTGAGTAAATTAATAAGGAACACCTGGGAATCGAGGAAAAAATACTATAAGGATATCCAAGGGTCAAGAAACACGAGTGTAAAGACGATAACACAGCTTGTAAACAAAGCAGCGGTTAAGACGGATTATTAAAAAGCCGTCTTATTTGGAGGCGAGAGAGCCTGAAATGTATGTAATCTTTCACATGTGGGCACAACTAGCCTACATGAAGTCTAGTGGGACAACAAGGGGTCATATCGGGGCTAACTGAGGAAGCGCTCAACTTGAAAAGTTTTTGTTTTAGTGGTGGAAAGGTTCAGAAGTCAAGGTACTGCAAACAAGTCATTTCAAGTCATAAAGTTGCCCATAAAGATGGACTAAGTGGAGCGGGGACTCACAACTAAAACTCTGGTAAAGGGAAATGGAATAACACAGAGAATGATCCCTCGGTGGAAAAAGGGAGACTGGACCCCAGGAAAGAAGGCGTCATGTTTCAAGTGAAGTTAGTGAAGTTAATGTTCCGTATTTTCAGTATGTTGTTTTGAATTTGTTTGTATTTAAAATGATTTAATAGTCTTCACTTCATATTAATATGACATGATGTTCAGTTAGTTTTGTAGCGTCAGTGAACCTCTACTGCTTTTACCTGAATCTATCTACGTGGTATCTGCACTTGAGGAAAGACTGCGTCTACCTTTGCCACCTCTGGATATAAAATACTATTTATGCTGCAGTTTGGCTGAATTTTCTGATTATGTACTGGGAAATGGACATCCATATTGCACAGTAACCTATGACAAGCTCATCAGCATTTTCAATTCTATATTTAATCAATAGTCTGTGTCAGTACATTGCTTTCCTTCTTGCAGGATTCCAGAGTTGTAACTAAACCTTGACTCAGAGACTATTATGAGAAATGCTATCATTTTTGCTGCTAGAAAGAAAAGTTGTATTTCATGCACGCGCATGTGCGACGCAGTTACCTTTTCTGACCTGCAGCTTATAAACAGTTGCCCGTTGCCATTTATCAAATGCAACGAATAGTTCTATTTCACTGTGACTTTAAACGCTCGTGGAAGTGGCTGGACACAAGCAAGACACAGACAGACACAGGTAAGAGAGACACCGCTGAGCTAGGTTAGCACAAAGACTACTGTAGAGAGAGTGCACTGCAAGCTAGCACATCAACCTGCCGTTATCTCCTGACATGAACTTGATGAGAATGCGACCACAGTTCACCGTCACGGCGGGGTTTGTTTTTTTTTCCCCTCTCGTTATGACCGCAAAGGTAGTTCTGCTTCATCCTCTCAAGCTTTGACAGGAGGGGGAGGCACAATGTGAGGGCCCTACGCAGCCTGCGCATGACCCTCAAACAAGAAACAAGCAAAAGTTTTCAATGCAACCACGGACCGAGAGCAAAGCTTTACAGGAGTGCTGTCCAAAATTTGAAAAACTGCAAATGAAAAGTATTGTGAAAGAATATTAGGCCTCATGAAAGAAACATACGTACTGACAAATTAAATGAATAAAAACTTTAAATATCACATATGACATGTTGAATTTTCTTTCAGATACAAACACAGTTTACCAGTCCAGGCCAATCCTGTCGTACTGTGTGTAATTATTAGTTTGCTGTAATTCAAACCGAAGTTTTCCTCTAAAAGATTGCATATTTCATTACTTCAAAGCAATTTTGAGTTTGAAAACCCTCTCCACTTGGGGATTTGTTGACATTGTGTTTGACATTGTGTTTGACACAGCTGGTGACACAGGTGGCGTTCGAGTGCTTGCCGAATCTGACCTGGCGCGTTCAAGCTCATCATACTGAGAAAAGGAACTGAAAAGTTTAATCACAATATGAAAATGTTCTTGCATGAAACCCATTGTTTGGATTTCAAACAAATCTATATTTGACCTCTGATGCTTTTAACCGCAAATTGAATAGTTTTGCTTTGATTTGATTTTGACTAAAGTACTTGTTTTTCGCTTGCGGTGCACTACCGTTTGATTGCAGTACCAAAGTTTTGCTCGCAAATCTGTTATTTTATTTCTTTATTTCTTTAATCTGTTCTTTGATTGCAGATTAAAGAAATAAATTAACCCCCACAAAGAAGACATAGCCACATCTTTAAGAGTGTGTGTGTGACAGGAGAGATAATTAATACTTTTCTTTATAGTCAAAATTGCATTCTTAACTATTTTTAAGTAGTGCAGGAGTATTGTGAGTCCTTGCTTGCTTTGATTGAATACAGAAAATGGCTTCGCAGAGACGTCCAGTCTCCATTAAGCTACAATAACGAACCCTTTTTTTCTTCTTCTGTGATTGTCTGAACACTTCAAATGCCTTTTTACCAATTTCACAGCATTTCCACATCTCTGCTTGTGAATACATTGTTACCACATCATATTTCCAATGTGCAAAAATAATATCTACATTCTCATAAATGGAATTAGTAATTAGGTTTTTTTGTCCACACAGTGGAGGTTGGTTACACAAAATGAGTAAAATAAATTACAATGAGCAGATTTCTTCCTCTGTCTTCATAAATAATTCTGAGTGTGAAGGCTTCTGTTCTGCCCCCTCACATCTGAGTCAGCCGATGCATTTTTCATTGACCAGGGGCTCCATTAGACATGCTGATAGATGTTTCTGACACTCGAGGAGCACATTTTCATACATCCAAACAGGGACGATTATTAACAGAGATAAGTAGAGTGAAATGACACACAATTATGCTCTTGTTTCCCCCCCTTTCTCTCTCCTCTCACGTCCCCAGCTTTGACGGCAATCATCTAGCATTTCACACCTCGAAACCCAGGCAGACAAGCCCGCGCTGTCAGGAGCGCTGACCTAAAATCAGAGATACATTTCCGATATGAATAATAGCAGGCTTAGTCATATTTCTGGCGACGTAACCCATCATTATTTGTGCCCTCAGCCAGTAAATATGGAAAGGAGCAGCGGTTACAATCATGACAGCACCTCAGTTTGTTTACTTCTAATTTATCAAACAGGGATCTAAAAAAGCAGTTATCTATTGACTACCATACAACAAAACATCCTCTTGTTAGAACAACGCAGGGAAAAACAACTAGTAGAGGGAAAATTAAAGATCTTAATGAGTTTCCAGTTATCTCAGCCTGTCTTTTTGATTTCCTACTGTTAGATAAGCTCAGCGCTTCAGGAACCCATTCAGGTTTGCAATCTTTCAATCCATTCACAGTATTACATTGCATTGTTAATAAACTGCATGGTGCCAGTATTTGAATGTATTTGTTTTTTCTGAATAAATCTTTGTGCCTACAATATACCATTTCCACCCTCACCTATTTCAAAAGTACGAGGCCTATGTTACGTATTTTGTTGACTTGTGTACTTATATTGTTTGAAATGTTTCCAACAATGTTCAAATTCAGAGTAAACGGTAATTTTATTCATCGTAAAGGTCCATTTCATTTCGTTGTCTCAATGTTGTCATCCTCTTTTCTAGAAAAAAAACGCATGTTAATGCAAGGTCTGAGGTACTGTAGGTGTAAACACAATCTGTACAGCGTGTTTGCATCTGTCATCATTCCCTTCTGACCTTGAAACCGCAAAAAAACACTGAACACTGGTATCACAGTTGAAAATGAAAAGAAAGGAAGAATCACGTCCCTAGAGCTGCCAAGACATAAGATGCTTAATAGTTTTATGGAGTGAGGTACCGAGCCAGTGCCCAAAGGCCCAGAAATGTCCTGAACACAGCAAAACAAGTAGAAAATAAGAATTTACAGGCAGAGGGCACGTAAACACAACACCACACACTCTTAGAAGGTCAAAGTGATGACTGAGAAGGGTTATTATTGTATGAGTCTATACGTTTTTTTTATATAAAGAATGCTACATATTTTACCGTTAAATGATTCAAAGCAATGTTGAATAATTCAATCAGAGCAGGACTAATAGCTTCATGTTTGCAGATGAACCACGTTCAA
Organism: Coranthus polyacanthus; assembly: GCA_037367275.1. Classification (NCBI taxonomy): domain Eukaryota; kingdom Metazoa; phylum Chordata; class Actinopteri; order Kurtiformes; family Apogonidae; genus Coranthus; species Coranthus polyacanthus. The sequence goes on from JAPQRN010000014.1 coordinate 7,681,956, forward strand.
TAAGTGCATGTGGAAAAAACTGAGAGTTCATCACAATTATGGTGACCGCATAGCACCAATCATCCTATCTTACACCTTCCTCTTTGTCTCTTGATGTTTACAAAATGCAGGAATGAACTCCACTTTAAAAGCCATTCCAAATAAATGGTTTTATTGATCTGTTGTTTTGCTACATAATTATCTGAGAGGTGTAGCCCTTTGAATAGTTTTAATGGACCTTGGCCGAGCGTGTGGGCTTGTACTTGCAGATGACAACATGATTGTGTAATTATTCCAGCACAATAAGTTGGAGACAAAGCACAGCTCTCCCCGTTGCCAAGTGCAACGATCTCCGCTGCAAGTTCACTTGTAAATTTACATCTGATACATTTCCAGTGGATTGTCTTTCTACTTACAGCCTGATTTCCATTATCTGCAACGCAACATATTTCCATTTACAACTCCCATGTCAGGCTCCGCACACGGGCTTTATCTGTGTTGCACTCGGATCCTTATATTCCACATCAGTTTTCTTGTATGTGCTCAGATCGACACGATGCAGACGCCAATCAAACGGTCCCTACTGGCTCTCAATCTCCCAGCCTTCCTGCCCTGGGCTCTGGAGACGGAGAAAGGCCATCTTGGGGTCACAGTGCTCCATGTTCTCATTCGGAGAAACCCCACTGCTGTTCTTTTCTCATTACCCACATGCCCCATGTCTGTGCACACCCCCTTCACAACAGCACTCCTCAGCCTCAGGTCAGAGGTCAGGTATTATTAAAGTTATTTTGAATTTTTTTTTTCTCCTTTACTCTTGTATTAGTGTCGCTGTAACCGTGGACAATGGTGTTTTGGTATGCTGTGATGAATCCTTCAGCATCAACAGGATTCCATACATTTCTGATTTGTTTGCCCATCCTCTAAGAATCTGGAGTTGGTTCTCATGTCCCATGACCGCCTGAAACGAAAGTATTATTTATTCAGAAAGTGAAAACTTGTACAGGAGGAGGGATTAATACCAACAACCGAAGAGGGGAATGAATAGCCTTTTGTGAGCCCCTGAATCCACACAAAGGGGGAAAACAAGGGGAAAAACGGCTGTCATATGTCTAATTAATAACAGAGAGCACATTCCAACAGCAGGATCACGTAGTTTAGACTGTGATTTAGACTTTTATCAAATAAACTCATGACTTTTATAGAGACCAATCACTTATGCAGCGGAATCAGGCAGTTTATCATCATTTCAACCGAATCGGCACATTATAATGTTGCCATTCTGCAACCGCTTCATATCAACATGTCTAGATATGTGTACGTCAACATTATAGTAAAGGTTCAGTATCTAAGATGCTCGTGCTTTGTGTTGGAGTCTGTTTTGTAGCGGGAGCCCGTTGCTTGTTGACATAAGACACGACTGTCCCTGTTACCTACGTCCATGATAACAGCTCGTACACTGACGTTGACGACTCGTTTCGGGGTTTCTGCAATGTTCCTCAACGCCTCTCTATTGCTCCTCTACACCAGCAACAGTGTAATTGCACTTAATTACACATGGGTCAACATTCGCTACTGTTATCTTAGAAATGGAGTTACCTAATGTCTAACAAAGTTTCCCAGCGCAACACAAATTTAATGTAAGCACGCGTAAATTGTACAAACTGTATTGAACCTTGAAAGCCTGTAACTGCTGATGCCACTTTTTGACTGTGCCTGTCTCATTAGGTTTAGGCAAAGGTCCTCTGTACACAAAGATGGAGCAGCGTATTCTTCGACAATGACATGCAATGATTCGCTTCCTGTCTTCCTGTGAGTTTGTCGCTGAGACAGACAGGTCACAAACAAAGTCGATTTAAGTCCATTTAATGTCAGAACGTTCAGAAGACATGTGGCTTGTGAAAAATGGGACAAATTTTTACTTGGGCGAATTTGGGATGAAAGAATCGGTCAAAATCTGTAAATTATGTGCTGTAATTCTGTAAAATTCTGTAATAATGTTCACTTCTGCCACTGGTCTCCTCAAGGGGCGGGAGAGTGGAGAAACCACGTGACACTGAGACAGAAAAACCCTCTCCAGTGAACCGTCTTGTTCTGAAGCGTCTTTGGTTTAGGAACAGACAGCACCTGGTTAGGTTTAGGGAAAGATACCAGGGCTTGGTTATCAAAGTACAAGTCAGTAACGATTTGATCAAAATAACTGTGTATTTAGCAATATTTAAAACGCACACATCTTTTTCTAACCCCAGTGCACTTTCATAGCCTATACCTAAAACATATGGGAACTGTACGATGAACTGTCTGCCATCCACCCCAAACAAAGTGGACCCTTCAGAGACAAATGACATTGACAATATACTTACCTGTGGTTTTTAACAACGTACAATGGCAACATTTTCTTCTGGTGAGTGGGTTGAAGATTTAGCATTACTGGACAGGACAGTTTCTTTTCTAGTTATTTTCAGACTAGCCTGTAGTTTTAGGTGTTACAAGATGAATCTGAAGTCCTTGAGCTGGTCGAGTAGATTCACCAGGACCTAATTAAACAAACATTATATATATATATATATATATATATGTGTGTGTGTGTGTGTGTGTGTGTGTGTGTGTATATACAGTATATGTACATTTATGCTTGTAGAAAGTTGGTAGAAACAATTTGAAACTGTGTTGTTGTCAAGGGAGACCAACTTATGATTCACAGGCTTTCTTTTTTCCATTGCAGGTACTTAATGAGTTTCACAAGGCTAACGGATGTGTATGAATGAATTGGGGCCTTAATTAATCACAAGTGAAACCATGTTGGAAACTGTTAATAAAGTCGCCTCTATATTGCTACCATTTATAAATAAAGAGATGTCGCCAGAGATGTTATATCCCACTGAAAAAAACTGCAGATGTGGTTTAATAAATGCACATCTCTCAATGAAAATATCCTCATCCTATTTCGGGTTACATTCTGTGGTGAAAAAAAGCTTCATACAATCTATTTGGGCAAAAGACACCAGTGAGACTGAACTAAAACCTTTGAAAAGGACACGTATTATTAAGGGGTTTGGCTGCATTGTGGCGAGGCTTAAACTAAGACTGCTATAGTCTTATTGTTTCATAGACAATAAGGAATATTTATTGGCATGTATTTCACGCTTAACCCTATTCTCCACTGAATACACAATGATTTAACAGGGGAAGTGTAAGGTGGACCAGCCTTGGGCGACGGGCCCCCCTCACAGCAGCTGTTGGTGCAGATGTAAGGTGACAGTAATCAATACTGATTATTAAAGTGGGAACACCATCTCTAGTGTGCGATTAATCTTCATTCCCCGATGTTTACAGAGCCTCTTCTGGCCCGTTCGCCTCAGAGGGGGAACGCTCCCCATTATCTATCCCCAGAGACAGGAAAAACAAAACACCGTCACCATTAAAGATACACGCTGTCACTGAAGGAGAAGGCAGACACAGGTCGCCAGCGGGATAAAGCCCACATGGGCTGCAGTATCAAAGCACAACGCCTGGAACACATCAGGAAGGTGGGGATAGGAATACTAAAGCATTGTCACAATAACACTGGACTCTTGTACGCATTTAGAGCAGTAAGGTAGAGTACAGACTACAGCAGAGCAGGGCTAATTTCAGAAGGGAGCTAATGAGGTGAAAATCTGGCGAAAAGTTGAACTAGATTTTTGCTCATTTAAAAGCATTATGAAGCCATCCCTGGGTGCCAAAGGGAAAAAAAAAGAGAGAGGAATAAACTGAGAGAGAAACTAGAGTTCATGTTAAGTTTAAACTGTCAGACAGACAAACACAGATGGTGTGTTTAAAGAAAGTTAGACGCACTATCTCTGTACCATACAGCATCTAAAAGCACCATTTAGCAGTGAAGGGCAGTGTATTGCAAACATGTACGCCATGCACAGTGAACTCAACTGATTTCAAAATGCGTCATGCGCCACTAGCCTTGGACAAGGTATCATCATGACCTGCAAAAACAGACAATGTCATAGCTGCCAGAAAAAAAAAACAAACACTGATCTATTTCACTTTTTGATGTTGCAGTCTGTCTTAAATCCCTTTCTAACGATTTCAGACACAACTAAAGGCTCATACTCTCACCTGTTCTGATATTTGAATCTGATTTCCTACATTTCCCAGAAGACCTTTAAATCGTAGAACAGTCACGCACTTATTACATTCATGTAACACAATATAGGAGAGAAACTGAAATTCAGACATTAAATGGTATAATTATATTAAAGTATGTTCTCAACAACAAAAGGAGCTCAGTTATGCATTTAGAGGACATTTTTTTCTTTTTCTTTCTTTGCTTATGAAAAATGTAACCGATGCTGCAGAAGCCATGCAAATGCACTCTCCATTGCCCTGTGCGTGTATTTTCTAATGTAATTCTTGTCGTGCTGTGCTCAGGCAGTGTTTTTACCCACAGCCGATAGCAGCATTGAAGAGCTACTAAGCGTGTGGTCAGATGTTCACTCAAAACCTTCCCGCATTGTCGCGCGAATGTACGGCTGAGTTTGTCTGTAGTTTAGAACATAGTGAACGTAGTGCATGGTGAAACAATACAAAAAAAAAAAATGTGTGAAGTGAAGATAACAAAACAAAATATCCTACTAGTTTTATTTTTCTCTTAGTTCCCTGGTTTTCATGCTAACGTGATGCTGTGGAAAATAAAATGGGTCGTCCCTTTTTTTGCAGATAAAACATCACGCTGTTGTGATGTTGTCCTTGTGTGATAACTTTAAATGTGAAAAATATAAAAGCCAGTGTTTTGTTTGTCCATTCTAGGACTTTTTGGTTAAGGGCATGATAACGCTGGTCCACACTCAAACGTAATTTGTGGCAGTAATGTTCCACCCGCCAACAAAACAAAATAAAAGAAGTCCATTCTGAGGCACTGCTGAAACACAGAGGTGTAGCATAGTGGCTTATTCTAAGGTAATGAAAACACAACTATTCATATTTTCAGGCGATTATACACTAATGAAAACATAATTCCCAGTATTATATTTCACGTGTGCAATCACATTCCCCTCAATCTTACACACTGAACCTTTCATATGCATTCAGAGTGGCTTCTGAGTTCAGTCTACTTGATTCATAGTATTGTGTGATATGTGCGAACATGCAATAATGATGTAAGACGACATGAATGAATATGTAACTTAACCAAATACATTGCAAATTGAAGGGCATGTATTCTGTAATCTGCAGTGAAATGCATTTTAACTCTCCCTTCGCTGGTCCTATCTGACAAGATGTCTTTGTACAGTATGTTGGACCTAAGTTTTCCTTTCAAAGTTAAATCCTGTAACCTTGCTGTATGGCAGCTATTGTGAAACAAACAATGCATCATCCTTGCTCCACTGCATCCGCAATCAAATTCAGATTAATGTTTAAAACAGAAACAAAACAAAAATCAAATTAGAGTCACTTAGGCTATGGATTGTTTGGTTTGGGGGCATTTATGCTACCAGGTCAATTAAAGCAGGAATCAATAATACAATAATGAAACAATAATGAAAGTTCGGCATCACGTGGAGGAGAAAATAACACAGGGTGATGATGCTAATGACTGATATATAAACAACAAACATCCAAAGGAGGGTTGAAGTGTGTATTTACAGTCAGGAGAGCTGATCTGTGCGCAGATGTGCGTTTGATATGCATCACTGGAACGTCATTAACATTTCTGGACTGGGTTGAAGGCCCTCCATGCCTCTCGTCTCCATCGCCTGTGACTGCAACAGATGGTCGCCCCCCGTTCTCGTAGGCTCCACCCCCCCACACCCC
>JAPQRN010000014.1:7690578-7706312 GCA_037367275.1 Coranthus polyacanthus
CTTACACAGTGTTGGAAGTAACACATTACAAAGTCTGGCAGTAACTAGGAATACAATTACTGAAATTTAAGCAGGTTTGTTACTTGATGCTAAATAGTAGGCTAATGGAAACGGCAGAGGAAAGCAGACAATTCCTCTAATTTCCTTTTAATGATCTAACATCACCCGACCTTACGGTAGCACAATGAAAGAATGAATCGACAGTAAATCAGCATTAGTCTCTACCACACAATGGAAAGAGTTAAGAGGTTAAGGCAATGTGAGCTGGAAAAATGGACTTAATAAAAAAGCATGCCTCTACTAAGCCAATAAAAGACTCCAGTGCTAGCTCTGCTGACCAAGGAGGAGTCACTTCATCCAAACAGCCATGACTGGATTTAACCAAATGAATTCATCTGCACAGTCTGTAAATCAGGCAGAACTCAACGCACTGATCAGAGGTGTGTCGCCGCAGACACGCGACTGTTGAGTCTGTCCTTTTGACAGCTAATTAGCAAAATATCAGCAATAAATAGAGACGCTGGGTTAGGAGACCAACACTGTTACACAGCAACAATAAAATATTATATCTATGTGTACATTAATAAAAGAATTGAAGAAGACATTTAAAAGCAATGCAGAAGTTACTATTCCTTGAAACTAATATGCAGTAATATCCTCCACCTCAGAGGTTACGTGATCACTCCTATTTGTCTGACGGTCGGCAAGATTGTTCGAAAACTACTGCGGCAATTTTCATTAAAATTAGTGGAAGGTTAGGGCACGGGCCAAAGACAAACCCCTTCAGTTTTGGAACAGGTCCATAAAGAGCCTGGCATCGTCAGGCCTGGCCTTCACTTTCTTTAACACTGGAGAGTCTCAGGCTAACTGAGAACTTAGTTAAAGTAATCAGTAATCAGTAAAAAAGGAAAGGAGAAAAATGCATGTCATAATTTGTGGTTTGTTTGTGGTTTAATAATATTGTAGAACAAGAAAAACAGTGGACTATCAACGAGAAGGGCACTCAGAGAGCAGTGCCCTTCTCGTTGATAAAGTACAAACTTTTAATTCAATTACTTTGGAGAGTAGTAACCAGTAACTGTGACTAATGACTCATTTTCAGTAACTTGCACAACAATGCTTGAAAATCAGACCACTGTGAACACAATTTGACCTTTAGGTAAAAATTTGAAAGGTCTTTGTGACAATTCCATCCAACACAACATCCCCGGCTCCGAGGAAAGGTCAAACAGTATTACCTAAAACCTTTTTTCTGCAGGTTCGTATAATGTTTGGCATGACAAAGTGCTTAGGTTCTAGTCGAGGCTATAATTTCTCACACCGTGAGGGAGGTGAGTCCACTTTGGTACACAATGAATGCTTTCTGTTCCTCATCTGGTCATCTTTTCTTTAAGCCACTTCATCTGTGAGTCTTTCTCTCTCAGACACACACACAAGCCCACTCATCCTTGTATGGTCTGGAGAGTGAAAGACATTACCCTCCCCTTCCTCTACCCGCACTCTGCAGAAACCAGCCTCCGTTCAGATACACGCACTCACCAGATGTTGCCCAAAGCTTTAGGGAAGAACCTTCAGGTATGTGCATGTGTGTGTGCGTTCGTGTCAGCCTCCCGCAATTGGCTTTTCTCGTGCATCTGCTGAGATTTACGACCACGTTTTTTTTTTTTTTTCCTCTCCCTACAACAGAGTTGACTTCCTCTTTCGAATTCCCAGCGGGGGCGGCAGATCGGGGATCAGAGGCTGGAGCAGGTTCTTCAACCCAAAACAGGTGATTCCAACTCAGGCCGCAGTTGGCTGAAAAGAGGGTTTAAAATTATCTCCCCAAAAACCCCCACACATACAAGCGTTTTATCTAGAGACGGTTCACACGGAACCCATCTGCTTCTCATATCAGCACGCTTTGCACTTGCCAGCACAGGGGTCTGCTGGTCCGCCTCACAGGGGTCAAGAGGACAAAGTGGAGTAATGAAATCAAACGGAGTCTGCTGCTGATCACTGGAAATCACTGAAGGTTTTCATTATGAAGTATTATGATGGTGGGGATGCAAAAGGGGGATATTAAAGACTCAGCAGAGCTCTTTCAGTGTGAGTAATGATGGGACAGAGCGAGGCCAAAGACAGCTTTACTGTTCCCTCAGGCTTCAGAGTGTTAAGGGTGCAAGCTGATACAGCACAGTACCCAATAGGTTACACGCTGTGTTGTGTATCACGCGGGGATGAGTCCTATTGTAGTTTGATAGCTTAACGTTACGTGTACGGATATGCTTGGACAGGATTTATGTGCGCGGAGTCGGTTTTGCGGTGATGACGTTACTGCACCCACGGAACACCTCCCAACGTTTCCACAAATCACAGTAAAAGGAGAGCGACGGAATGAACATTTTACTATCAATAAAAAACCAAAGTGATTTACACCACCCTCACAGTCTGAAAGGCTATATCTAAAACCTGGACCTCGGAGACCATCATCTCTCTGCATTATTCAAAGACATCTTTTATAGCTCAAAAATGATTTTTCATTCCGATTCTTCTACTTTACAAAATGCACCGTGTTCCTTTCTAAAGAACAAAATAATATCATCCGCATAGAATGGAATCTGGTTTTGATTTCAATCTTATAAATAAGGGTGTGAGAAAACACAGATAGAACTGAGCACCTATTTTGTGAAACTATATCAAGTCTCAAAAACACAAATGGACAAAAATGGACTGTGAAAGGAAATACAAATGGCTCGTTCTCAAGTAGACACAGCGATTATTCTAATATTTTAGTGTGATTACACACTAATGAAAACAAAATTAATTATGTTATATTCCATTTCTGCAATTAATATCCACCTAAGTCTTACGCGCTCGACCTGAATTTGTTCAAAGAAGCAAGCACTTTTGCAAACACTGCAGGCATTTTGTTTGTATTGTTTTTTTTTCAAACCCGTATGGACGCATTCGCTCAGATTGCACAAGAAGTGGCTGGATGTAACAGGGACTGTGAAAACTGGAAATGCAGATCCCATTGTTCTGATTGTACTGTATAAGAAAACTACACTTTGTTCTATTCACATTTTATGCATACAGTACTGTGTTCTTTACAAAACCACATCAAATTATGTTTAAAAATCACAATATCTGGCATTGTACAACATACGTAAATATTGCAGTATATTGAATCATAACCCCTGCATCTTGATATTGCCAGATTCGTACCAATATTTATCCGTACTCTAACCAAGACAGCAATGCATTCAATTGCATAAAAGTGGTAAAATACAACATCTCTGTTTTGTGCTGTGTGAAAGGCAGAATCCTGTCTACAAAAGCTCTTTGCATGAAACCAGGGTAAAAGCTGAAACGCTGCTGGGGGCCTCTAAAAAGCATCTGGCAGACTGGACCAAACACTGGATTATTTCTCTCCATTTGCTCTATTGACACTCAATCAAAGCTAATACTGAAGGAAATGGGCCGTGTCTCAGCAGGGATGTTCAGACTAGAGTTACTTCAGCTTTTTAAACTCCCCCCCTGAGGTATTATTCAGGGTTAAAGCCTCTCTCTGCCCTCTCACAGTTCCACTATTTGGTCTCCTCTCCCTCTTTACCTTAATTTTACCCTTATTCCCACAGCTGATATATAGACAAGTGGATGTCTTTATCCCTGACGCATGTGCTTTCTAAGATATTTCCTGTCTGAACAGATTCTTCCAAAGGCCTTTCCCTTCCTCAAGACGAAGACAGATTTGGCAGGAGTTCTGTGATGCAGGGCCAATGCCGCCTTTTGTAAAACCTGCGTTTCTGTTCCCCTGGAGATGGACATCATAAATTTGACTATTGTCTTTATCATTTTCTTCATCACGCAGGACGTTATCAGAAGTTGAGCCAGCTCAAGGCAAAATCTCCTGGCCAGCCATTACAGTGACCTATCACGAATGAAGATTAAAGAGATCGAGAAACCACAGGATATGTTTTTATTGTACTTTTTCACAGGCGGTTTAACAAATGTGGGAGCCACATTTTGAGCTACGATACCTCCTATAGCCAGTGAAGAGCTTTAACTTCAGTGCGTACTTGTTTTAACCGTTTCCCCAGTTGTGACTCCGACTGCTCAGAGAATACTTTTATTTTAAACTATATTTTATTTTAAGCTGTTAAATGTGTGACGAATCATCTGGCAACCAGATTGCTGTTTGAGTATACCTTCTTAGTTTAACTCGAATTCTGTACGGGGGAAATAGGTTTTTACACTCATACTGAAAAAAAAAAAGGTTTAATAAAACTTATTTCATTTGGAATTCTTTACAAATATCACATCTAGAAAGGCTTAGGTAAAAGTAAGAGATACCTCCTTTTGGCCTTCAATTCCACATGTTATTATACTCGAGCTGCATCCATTTGTGAATTTCAAAGCAACATAATCAAGGGAAATTAGTTTTACAAGGATAGAAACTACCCTCACTTTATTCATTGAAAAATTGCATCCTCTCTGTACAGAGAACAGCAGAAACTGCTCTTAATGATACACCGACGTAAAAAGGAAAAATTGCACTGTGCTTACATATTAGTCTTTTTTTTCCTTTTTCGTTTTTTTTTACCAGCATAGTACCATGTTGTGGATAATAAAACACACTGAGGGGCGGTCATAAAAACACAATGAAACAATAACAATATATTTCTCATTTTTTCCCAGGATTAAAAACAAACAAACAAAAAAAAAAAACAAAAAAAAAAAACATCCCCCACAACAATAGCTTAATGGGAAGAATCCATATGTCACATAAACGGAGCAACAAACATTAATTACACAACGCAAATAATAAACATGCATTACGAGATATGATCACATTTGCATATGAGAAGAAAAATAATGGTTGGTTATTGCAGGCACTTGAATTCCAACACACACACTTCCAACCGTAGAAAATAGAGCCTAATTCAGGAAAATGTGTCAAACTGACAGTCAGATGAAGGAAGAAAAAGAAAAGAAGAAGAGGCAGCGAAAGCGAGCGCAGCCCCGTCGGTAACCTCCTGTTTGTACTGCAGACTCCGAGGAATAGCTGTGATTACTCCATTGACTGAATCATCTGCAAGGTCAGGCCTCCCATCTTCTCTGCCTCCTACTCCTCTGCTCTTCATATACTCGGCAGCCAAGTGGTTCATATGGCTGCCAAGACATATTCAGAGACATATTGGAGCATCCAGTTACTGGCAGCGTGCACAGGCACTTAAACACATGTCCACCCACTCACCCACTCACACACACTCTGAAACACTGGTGGATGTACAAGAACAAGTTCTCTATACTGCGACTAAGCACAAATAAATGCACAGCTCTGTTATTATTCTTGTCTATACATCTTTTTTACACATTACCTCTTAACATTTATGTTAATCTTCATCGTAGTCCATTATATTCACTATCACACCAACACTATTTAATTCAGATGAATCACACTCGTTTTCTTTCTCCTTAGTGTGATTATTGATTACGTATGTTGGACACAGCGGTCAGAATTGGTTGGAGAAATGGTGTTGGACATGTCACAAAACAACTATAAACCGGTTTGCTTGTGGAAATGACTCAACTACATGGTGTTTCAGACTGAATCGCTCTCAGCCAGTTCTATAGACAGGGATGTGTTTAAATGAACGCAACTGCTGCTAGTTGGAGAATGAATCGAGACCTTATCGGAGATTATAGCAATGAAGTAAGATGCTTTTTTGGTGGTTGGACTGATTTAGGCAGAATGGCAGTTCTTTCTGTGATTGTGTTCCAGCCTCAGACGTTTAACCAATGAGAGAAGGTCAGGTTCGCACGGATTTCCAAGAAGAAATGCATCAAGTTTACCAACTGCTCAATGATGTGGATCAAAGCAAACAAAGTAAAGGTTTCAAAATGGCCATCATATTTTATGCAGGACTCGAGCTGCTTAAAAACATACACAGATGTGGAGGCAGTGATTTTATATGGAAGTCTACATAATGATAGAGACACTGTGGACATAGTAGACGATAAATGACTCATATAGTCCTTATGGTTGGGTCATGCGAGAAATGTGCAGTGGTAGAGATCTGGCAGTCATGTTTACAAGGGAGAATCTATCCTTTTGTCTCTGGGATATATATTGGAGCGGGCTATGTAACAAATCAGGACTGGATTCTGACATAATCTCGTGATTCTCGTAAAGCCAGCCGCAACACATGTAAATGATTGTTCTCGTTTTACCTTAAAGCTTCTCACTGACTCATGTGAGGCAGTTGTTTTTGCATGGCTGGAAGTTCCAAATAAAAGGCGAAAATAATCAATCGTGAGGAAGTACACAATGGTTATATTAAACCCTTTCTTAATTGAATCTACAGAGCAATTACTGAATCGTGATATATTCTGTTATCATGGTACAAAATAACATTTACCACAATAGAACATTTTGGTCATATTGCCCAACCATACTGGTACCTTGAATACAAACAACTATGAGTAGTAAAAAATGTAACTTTAAATATGGAAGTGCATAGTTTATACTTCCAGCAACATTGCCAAAAAGGCCCAAAACCCCCAAAGCTTTTATCAAGTTTCCAACAACTCTGGGAGCTATCGTCCCATTCTCCCTTCGATGCTGACATTTGAATCTTAATTTAGTTAAATTAAGCATAAAATCTTAACCAAAACCAAAACTAATCCAGACTCCTGAAGAAAAACCTTACATGAACAAAATCCTCCCACAGATGATGTAAAACTGGACCCGTTGTTCTGATAAGGATAGAAGTAGATGAAGACACGCATACATTCCCAGATGTACTCACACACATTTGAAAAATGCACCACTAATTATTGATTGAACAGTAGAAAAGCTCCCGAGTGGTTTTTCTATCAATGGACATAATCATGACAGGGAAACAAAATCAGCTCCATTGTATCTGAGCTTGGAATAAAGCAGTCCCACACTGAGGCCACCTACTGCAAAGCGATGTGGTTTCCCATGTAACCACCCTGATGAAATATTCAGTGAGGCGCAGTTCAGTCACCTAGAGGCCAGCGGGCTTCGGTTGCAGCCTAATCACCTCGCTGGTTGCCATTTTTTTCCCCTCACCGCACGTGACAACAAACAAACACAAAAAGGGCTGCGTTCATTTTAAATGAGGTACATTAATTAATAACCCAGACCTGACCCCGTTTATACGTAGGATTCCCAGAGAGGAAGGGACAGCGGCGAAAGAAAGGAGATCTAAAGGGTTTTTTTTTTTTTCCCCTCTAAGGAGAGCGCCGTATGGTGGTGGTGACAATGTGAACAGAAGAAACACAGATAAAGTAGCCAGCAGAGAGGAAGAGGGAATTCAAGATACTGAATACAAGAGGGGATTGGAAGGAGGATACAGACTGAGTAAATGTTGTATTATCTGAAACCAGAGGGGACATTTCTTTGAGCTTTAATGGGGGGGGGAGGGTGAGTGGTCATACCCAAAATCTAAGCTCTGACTCCACAGTTCACACAAGCTGCTTAACCTCCGTGCTCTGTCACCACATGCCAGCTCCTGTCTGCGCTCGCACACACATACAAGCACCAGCACACAGTCCTCACGAACAGCAAATATACGCCACATTCACACAAGAGTGGTGTCGACTGCCAGCAGACCAGCGCTACCCATACACGCCTGGGCCGTGTCTTGCGTTTCAGCTTACAGGTGTCAGGTCAGGCTGCTGTCAGATGTGGAGATGAAGTGACGGCCTGAGGACCAGCCGCCTTCTGCTGTAACGCGCGCTGTACGGGATGTGTCAGGTGGATGGGTCATAGATGCCGTGAATGAGCAACAGAAAAACGACGAAGGAGACACGCACATCCCAGTGTCCAACAGCGCTGGATCAAAAACATCTACTGGAGTAGAAAATAGATCAATCCAAATAGCTCCAACTGAAGGATTTTATTTGCTGTGTAATTTCTCAAGCACAAGGCTCTTCTAAGTGGCTGAGAAATGAAGCCAACCGCAAAGTGCCAAAACCTACAGTTCTTCGAGTGGCCACTTGAGGCTGGCTTCCAAAAGCATGTCAATCCCAATAGATCCCCTGCTAAAATGCCCAACTTTACAGCATTACAGCAGAAATAAACATATTTACAGCCGGAACTAGTTAATTTCACCGCTCATGACAAGTGTATGGGGGGTGAATTTCAAACTGTATTAAGGCTTAAAGTTATACATAATTAAGGGACACTTTGAGTGACAGCTGAGTGGAGTCTGTGTCTGCTGCGTGGGCTCTGATTGACAGCGAGCTCGACTGCTGTGTTTCTTTTGCAGCTTCAGACAGCTGTACTGTAGTTGTGGTTAAGAAGGTATATCAACAAGACTGTCAAAGGATTCTGTCACGGAAATGTTTCCTGAAGTTTACTGGACTTTAGCATCTAGCATAGCTAAGCTACATTAGCTAAGGTTAGCATTCATTCAGTATTGGATTATATGGTCTGTCAGCTAGCCTGATAATTATGCCAGCTTGCACTAATTAGTCTAATTAGTTTATATATTACACAAAGTTGACATGACTTAGCTTAAAGTACTTAGTTGTGTGCATAATGTTGCCAAATGCCACATGCTTCAAGGTGACAGCGGTGACTCTGCATCAAAAGTCTGAGGAAGAGCCTTGTGGTGAAAACATTTACACTGACAATAAAAAGCCTTCAACGGGAGCTGCTTAGTGTGTGGCTTGATATTCTACTCCGAAACCGTCTACAAGAGCTGACAGTCAACCTATTCGAAGGCACTTAAAAATGATCATTATGCAAGACATGGAAAAACAATCATTGCTTTTTGATTCTACTAAACAGGATCATGGTTCATTTCATTTAAAAAATCTTTTTTTTTTTTTTTTTTTTGTTTAAATATTAACATTTTATATCAACAGTCTCATAAAAATCTTTGTATTTCATCATTCTATAAAAAGCAGACTCACATCCCTCTTTGTATTTTTTTTCCCTGTTAATGTTTCGTAAGAGTCAGTCTCGAGACTTTCTTCTCTTGTCCCTTCTCACTGTCATGAATAGAACGGCCTCCCTTTTTCTGAGCCCTGGAGCCTGCTGAGTTTGGCGAGCTGTGAAGGGGACGGCGGTACGTCCTGCCTGTAGGGGCCTTTGGATGCAGTCGGGGCCTGAATCGGTGCAGGAGCTTGCTCTCTGTGTTCGTAGGTGCTGCTGCCGCTTTGTGTTTCCTGTGCGGGAGGTGGCCTGGCTTTGTTGGCCTCCTGCTCCCTGCGTCTCTGCTCCTGCCTCAGCAGCTCCTGAGTCTCTAAGAGGACGCGAGCGTTAAAGCTGGACGTTCCCAGGTAGCCGTTCCGGGATCCCTGGCTGCTGGAGTAGCGGGGGTTGTCCTTCGCTGTCTGGAAGCCCTCTGCTGGCGTGTACACCTTGTCCCATGTGTCTTGGGACGCTGTGCTGGGGTTCTTACGAGGTTGCCTAAACACACAGAGACAGGTAAAGAGGAGGTCAATCGTGCTGTTGAGTGAGTCACCTTAGAGAGCAGCTGACTCTAAAGAGGATAGTGGTTAAGTCTACTCAGATAAGAAAGCTTTTTTTTCCCACAGAGGCCCCTGGGTCAGCACTATTGAAGAGAAATTCAAAGGAAACTGCACTTCAGCACAGAATGCGACCATTTTCACATTTTGTAAGATTAAAAAGGGGATGTGGCAGTGGCATGGAGTTAAAATGCTGAAAGCAACATGAGTGGAGCAAAGAGTGATCGGTTATAGCATGCAGCATGATTACACTGAATCCAGTGACATAAAGACCAAGACATGAAAGAGACAGGAAACAAACGGAGGAAGCTTGGGACGCCCACAGGACTATTAGTTCCACATTGTAAACAAACACAAATGTTAAAACCTCCCTGAGAAAAATGGTTTGCTTTCATCCATTTAACTCCTTTTCGGAGATGCAGACGGGTGCTTTTACAGCACAGACACAGTAATGGCAGGCCTCGTGGCGATATCCGCCTTCTACTCATCTTCTGTCCGTCTGCCAGCCCCTGACAGGACGGCTAGAGATACACACTCATATTATCTCTCTCAAAAAAAAACCCAACTACATACAAGTTTCCCTCCACACATGCTCCCCTTTCTGGAAATTGGCCTCGACAAAAGCCATCATTGGGAACTGACCGGCCTTTTGCTTGAGTGTTAAGTCTGTTCCTCCATTATTAGGATCCATTAAAGCCCATGTGCGATGGAAGTGACGGTGTATTTTACTTCAGGGGTGCTAAGAGAAATCCCGTTCACACTTCGCTGACCTGCTGTGCGCTTAAAAGGCTTTTGAGTTCACAGCGCACAGGGTTACAGAGGAAGAAGGGGCCCAGAATGCTTTTAGACCAAAACGGCTGCATTTCTTATCTGGTTGGCTTTCATTCTCAAGAGGCTAGGAGGGACAAAAGACATAACAGGCTACTTGTTTTTCAAAGCACTTGTATTTCTGGCAGACCTTATCATTTTTGTCTTCAGACTGAAATCTTAAAAATAGGTAAATAGATTTGTGTTTTGTATGTACATTACTGCAATGTTGCTTGGCAGGGACAAACTGATTTAGATGCCAAGTATGTAGCAGTGTACAAGATCAAACATCACACTAGTCCTCCCTTTCCCAAACTTTTCTGCTTACCTTTTCGCCAGTTGGCAGAGTGCATAACAATGCTATGTTATGAGCATTCTTTTTTGATACGACGGTCTGTTCTGCTTAGTTGCTGTGCGCTCTCTTTTCTCGTGAACATGGACCTCAAAAAAGTGTGACTGTACTCTCTCACTGAGGTAATGCTGAGCGTGGCTCCTGTGATTCCCTCACACCTCAAACACTGTGTGTGATGTCTAAACGAAAATACGAGGTGCTTATGGACGATGGCTTCAACAAAGCCCTTTTTGAATGCAGAAGAGAGGTCTCAGTGTGCTTTATGTGGGAGGCGCTCAGTAATGAAAGCTTGAAAATGAACAATTTGGACACGTGTTCAAATGAAGCATTCTCAGCATCTGGACAAGTCAAAAGATTTCGAGAGAGGGTGTTATGACAGCTGAGAAGTAAGTCAGTCATGTGTTTGTGTTCATTAGTCTTTGAATTGTTTGATTTACGTCTGTTATTTGGTGACCAATGTTGCTAACTAGCTAACGTTACTGGTCAGTGCGGTGATTACTGACATTATCTTGCTACCCGTGATTGACATTCCAACGTTCCATTCCTCACTCCTGCGCTTGACCTTAAGGTGGTCTAGGCAGCAAAGTGCATTTATTCAACATTGTTTTAATGGTGGAAGAGTCTGTAATGTGTGCGTTAAGTCTGCATTAGTTAAGCGTGTATGTGTGTCCGTTTTCATGCTGAACAAATGCTGTAAATTGCATGTGAGCCATTTCATACACATTTTGAATTCCTTGTCTGTTGTGTTCTTTACTGGTAATCACAAATATAGACATTATGGCAGTAAATTATGTATTTTTGTAAGTTTGGGTCCTGAGATGACAACGTTTAGGAACCCTGCACTAGTGCATAAATCATATGGTAAAAATGTTAAATCATTGAATTTTATCAAACATATTTGTTGTTTTTCACACTTCCCTACCATTGTCTGTACACTTTTAATGAGAACACCCATTTTTAGCATCACTATTGGATACCAGAATATAGGGAGCGGAGAAGAGCAGAAGCACATGGTGCTGTAATGTGAGTATTTGTGCCTCTTTGCGCATAAGTCTACATTCATGCATGTATGGACAAACGCAATTATTTACTGTACATGTGTAACACAAAGACATTATCTTGTTCAGCTCTGTGTTTGTGCACGCAGGCATGAGTGTGTGAGTATGAGGGTAATTGGCGTCGGGGCAGATGTAGGGACAGACTGCAGAGAGAGCCCCGCCACATGCTCCATATCTGGGTTTTGCTGTCTGGGCGAGTCGCCATGCATTTACACCCCAGCTTGGCTCACGGAGCAGCCAGCAATGCTCAGGAGGGAGCTGCTTGTTTAGAAACTCCGGACGCCTGTTGCATGAGGCAGCATTCTCCATTTCCAGAGTGACCTTTTAGTTTTTAAAGCAGATAAGAGAAGAGGAGATTTAGGGGGAAAGTCTTCGGAGGAGAGAGAGCAGGCGACGCATTATTCCGCAGGAATGTAATCGTGATTGATGCGTCAAGGGAGCTAGTTCTCTTATCACTTCTACTCATGCGCCAGAATATGTCACAAAGTAGATTAGTTACATTTACAAAGGGAGGGGATGGGAAAATACATCATGCCAAAGAGTGGAGTAAATTTAGAATGACAGAACATAACAAACAAAGCCAGGAAGTTGGCTCACAGAAAAATTTGTGGCCGCTGTGTGTTTCTTTAAAACAGCTGGGAAGAATCAAAGTTTATGAGAAGGAGGAGAAAGCACATACACACATGAACGAGCGCAAAATGATTGGGGAAAAAACACAAATGCGTGCAATGGACAACGGAACAATTGCTATACTGCACAAATAAATTGACTACAAACCAGGAATAATGTTTTCTTTGTAGTAAGGAAAAACATTGTTTTGGCTGAGGAATGTAGGAGCTGTATGAGTAGATGGGAGAGCTACTGGCAGTTCACTCAGGCCACCGTTAAGAACCTTATCTTGACCACATTCATGTGTGTTTTTGTGTGTGAGTATGGCTTTTTCAGGCTAATCAGTGGTCTCCCTACTAACACACTCATTCCTCTCCCGGCCCCTCTCGCCCTCCACTGCCTATCACTGCTAATCCTGCTCCAACAACAAGCCTTCATTAGTGCTCTTCCAATCCTCACATCCCAGACAGTGAGCTAAGCCTGGCCGTCATCAGATAACCAGCTAGCATGGCTTCTTCTGGAAGCTCATTGGGAAGGAGTGTTTTTTTTTTTCCCTCTTGGATGGAATGTCCCCTTTTGGCTGTACGGATGACTGCACAGGGTTCCGGTTTTGGAAGAGAAGGAATGGTGGGGATGATGGGGTTCCAAGAGTTAGAGGGAATTGTGGCTATTAATCTGGGGACGTGAGACTTTAGCTCTTTAATGAGGAGCCGCGATGAGACACAAGCTCTGGAAAGCCTTAGCCGGGTCAAACATCAAGCCTGAGCTCATGCGACTTTTTGCTAAAATACGCTATGAGATTATGAGAGGAATGCATATCAAAGGCCATCCTCGGCTGGCTTTTTGGCTGGCCAGACAGACTTTCCCAAGAGAGGCAGCTTAGCGAGAGGGGAGGGCTGGAGGCAACTGTCACATCACATGAGATGCCAGCAGATAACACCTATGAAGGGAATGCATAGATCGGCCTGACTTATACAAACCGCATTGATTATGCGTCCATGTGGGCTGCAAATCCATAGCCATAGACAGGAACATGTTTTAATCGACCCGACTGTGACTATTCCGAGAGAGCAGAGCAAAAGAGGATGAAGGAATGATTGTTGTTTGTGCAGAGAGAGATTGAAATCGCAGGAGAGCAGAGTTACTCTGGCCAGGAAAATGAAAAGACCACACATATGATATATACACATGTTAAGTGGTCTCTTGCTGTCTAAATTGGCCAAACAGCGCAACTTAAATAAATGAGACTTCAATCTGACTTTCAGTACTTACTGCCCATTTCACAATTTTAAAAATCATGGATTGTTTCCAATGTTAACAGGGAGAGGAAACAGTGTTTATTGTTACTAACGGTAAATCCTCAGTCAGACAGACTTTCAAAATATAGAGCGTATGCACTGATGTCACTTTCTCAGTCGAACCATTTTTGTGATCTAGTGACAAATCTAGCGACTTCTTGGGCAGATTCCAACTCCGTTAAAGAGAGTAACAAATGTTTCTCCGTGAATGTGTCTGACTCTGCACTTAATGTGTGTCTCTGGACCCGACTGTGTTCAGTGACAGAAGCAGCCTTTAGTCGACCAGTCAGCAGCAAGATAGACATGTGACCGAGCTGCGTATGGGTGTATCTAACGACCAATCACGGATCCCCTTTGTTTGTCATGGAATGCCTTCTCCTTTGCCTTTGTCAAAGGGAATAGAGGAATCAATGTCAGGTTCTTTGCCTTTGTTCTAAATTACTGTTTAAAATCACGTTTTTGTAAAATACAGATTCTCAGATTTAGTAGTTAAGCAATGATGTCATCATCATGCAAACTGGACGTCATGGAGCCACTTTTTCCATTTAAGACAAAACAACAGTGACTGGAAGACAGCCCTCAGTCACGTCTGAGCGGCAAAATAAGCAGCAACACAACTGAATTTAGTAGGAAAACTGTGAAACTGAGACGAAACAACCGATTATCTGATGTAATGAAACTTGAGAGTGATCCTTACAAGTTACCATATAAGCAGTGATCCAGGAATCTAGTTTCCTTATAGTTATATATACACTGGATGTAGACGCTGGGGAAATACCAAGCAAAGCCTGAATGTGCCCAAAAGCTTTGATGCTTGGTTGTAATTTTGACAGACAGGAGGATACAGTGGTGAGTTCCATACAGCTGCTGCTAGTTATTCAGCTGTGAGACACTTTATTATACATAAAACCTGTACTAGGTGTTATATTGAAATGAATATGTGAAGTTACAGGACAAACTAACCAGATGTGTTTCCTGCTCTTTCCCGTACATGGTTTTGTTGTGTTTTCACAGCATTCCCACTGAATGTTGCCACTTAGCAAGTTGTAATTCTGACACTCAGCGGGTGGACCTGCAGTGACTTCAGCCAAGTGCATGTCCGCGATAGAAGTAGTGTCTTTAGTGAAAGTTTTCTTTAAGGTTGTAAAGCCTAATCGGTGGTAATTTTCCACCGGCAGCAGTTGGTTTGCATTGACTAAAGAGCGATTAGTGAAGCTTCAGAGTTATCGGTTAACACACTTCACGGAGAGAAGGAAATGCAAATACTGACGCTAAACTCATTTCCCCCCAGGGCCAGATGTAAGATATGGTAAGCTTTATTGGCAACTCTTTGACAAATATGCAAAAGAATTGAAACAGGAAGATGGAGGAGATGAAGAGCAGCTCTGAACTTAAGGCGAGAGAAAAATCCTTTTAAAAAACATGATATTTGAGCTTCCATTCATTACAAGACACGTGTTGGGGGTTGGAGGGTGTTTGAGGAGGGGGTTGTCGCTGACAAAGTCCTTAGGGTCAACATTGACTTAATGAAGCTGAATATCAGCGATTGCATAAAATGATTTCATTCAAAGAGTATTGCTAAGAATCATTTAAAAGTCTGGATATGAGTTGAAAGTGGCTTTGTGGTGACTGACTTTGAGAGAAGCCAAAGAGATATGGCACAAATATGAGGAAAAGAAATACATAGATGGAAATCGAAAAAAGTCAAATGTAGAGGTTGTGAAAAGGGCAGGAAGAACGTGATAAGGCACAGAGAGGGAGGGAGGAAGGGAGGGAGACAGAGACAGGAAGAAAGAACAAGGATGAGGAAGGGTGTCTCACCGTGGTAGCGAGCTGTACTGTCTCGGTGCTTGTTGGAAACCGTCTACGTCCTCCTGCTCCTGTTTCTGGACCTGAGTCTCCACTGTTACAGAATGCCGTCCACTCTGCGTCTCTGTGCCGTTGCTCGTCTGCAACAAACCCCCCAAATTAAGTCAGACGGGCAGTACAGTCACATGAAAACAAAATGGGTAACGTCTTGTCTTGATGTGGTTACGTGCTCATCAAAGTGTGGTTGTTGAAATAGGGAAAGTGCACGCACGCACGCACGCACGCACGCACGCACGCACGCACGCACGCACGCAC
>JAPQRN010000014.1:7724142-7734433 GCA_037367275.1 Coranthus polyacanthus
TCCTAACCAATCAGATCATGAGCTCAGTCTTATAATCCTGGGAATAAAATTTCAAGTTTGACAGGAGTTCTGGGAGTTGCCACAGAGTTGTTCATTTCCAGCTAGAGTGAAAAAGGCCAAACTGTTGGGGCTTCGGTGTGACTTAAAAATCAGACAGTCTGTTATTTCTTATCTGATCACTGCTGATTGAAATTCTATCAGATTATCTGGTTTCTTGCTCTGGCCTCAGTATCTTCATGCAGCAGATGAGGGTGCAGCCTTCTTAAGTTGGGCCCTTTGGCAATCTTGCATCAAGTCAAAGGCTTAGCTCATCTTTATTCTATCACCCTGTGGACTTTCATTTATTTCAAAGACAGGAAGATGAGGCGTTTTTGGGGAGATGGACAGCCTTTGGGACCTACCGCGAAGATAGAAAAAGATTAGATCTGCATTACCGCTGGTCATTTTTGAAGGGGAGAGGGACAAAGATAAAACATTTTTTTAGAGCCTTCAGAAGAAATCAGCATATATCGCCCAATCTGCCATGATTTTTGCAGCAATCATATGAAAGCATTTGAACATATAGCCCCGTTCCAGCATTTATTTTGCTCTCTGCTTCACTCTCTCTTTTCCATCTTCATAAAAATATCTTACATTTTCTTTTTCCTCCTGCATCATCTCTTTGCTTCATTTCTTTCTTTTACTTTCCATATGTTTTATCTCTGAATGCCTCAATCCTCCTCTGTGGTTCCAGGGATAGGTCATGAATTCCCTTCTGTCCTCCTCATCCTCTCCCACTAGCCTGGTAAGTGACAGCTGCAGGCTGGACAAAGGCCTGATAATACCCTGGATTTGTCAGGCTCTGACTTCACCCATGTCCTCCTGTGACTGATGCACCGACAGTGGCGCCTTGCCAGCTAAAAAACCCACTTCTAGATGGGGGCTGTTGCTGTGGTGTGTCTGTGAAAGTGTGTGTGCACATGGCTATCCATGGATCTTTTCAGACACCAAAGCAGCCCATATGGGGTCTTCGGGGGTCCTAAAAGGCCATCATCTGGGATGCCTGCCTAGGCCATGCTGGTGGCGTGACTGGGGAGCGTGGAGCTCTGATTAGCAAGGGAGAGAAGCAACGCCTGCTGAGCTGCTCCCTCCAACAGGCTGTCCAGCACGGCTGGCCCCTTGTGTGCCGTTCATCTTTTGCTTCCCTAGTGTGAGAAATGAAGAAACAGCTCTGCTACAAAAGCCTCTCAAATAGGAAAACACAGCTCACAGGAAATGAGGAACTGAAGCCGTTTTTAATTTTCCCCCCCCTTTGTCCCTTTAAGGCATCTACAGACTGTGAGATTTTAACAATCTTCTGAGTTTATTGCCAGATACACTGTTCAACATGGATCTCATAAACTCGGGTATGACATAAACTTCAATATATAGACTGTACGATGATAACACTTACTGAATCAAAGCATATGACACATGTCTATATACTAAAATAAAAGTGAATCATCCATCTATGCCACAATACTGATAAACAATGAAGCTAAGCTTTTTTTACCACAAGTTACAATAGTGGTAAAAAAAAAAAAAAAAACAGGATGAGGAAAATGTGGGCTTGTCGTGGCCGAGGAAAAGGGGCCAATATGGGATGCCAATTTCACAAAGAGAGATCAGGTTAGTATTTTTAGCTACATAAACGTACGTGTCACATTGATCAGTGTGTCATTTCATGCTACATTTGGTTGGTTGGTTGGTTAGTAGTCGGTTGGTCATAGCAGCAGTCTCACTGTCATAGTCATCCTAAATTTCTGACACTCATTTTGTCACAGGCTATCTTTGATCACAAGACTCTCTCACAGTGTAATGGAGGACCAAAATTTTGGAACAAGGACATTACTACATTTTCTCATCTTTTGACTGGGACAGTCCAAAATCAGAGTGTTTCGACTCAGTATACTCATCAGTATTTCAAAAGCCCTATTTGTATTAGACCACATGTTGCCAACTCCTCTGCTCTAACTTCACTTCAATTTGTTTTATTACCTCAAAGACATGTGCTGCAAACAGTCTTTTCTATATCAATTAATGCTGTTTTTTTTCTTTAGATTTTCCTTTCAGGCTTTTGTTTAAGGGACTGCCAAACTACAGGTGCATGTGTGGAAATGAGCCTTGCAGCTGTCTCCATTTGAGAGAAACTCTGCTGACGCCTTGTGCCCTGCTTTTTCACAGGCGAGCTTTATGGTTTTGGTTCAAAAGAAAATGCACTGGAACTGATTAAAGATGTTTTTGTTTCTGCATGTAGTGCGGTGTGGATGTATTACTGGTGGTTAGAAGGAAACAGGTGTGACCTCGTCGACAAAAGAAGTACCAAAATGCTTTTGGTTGTTTTTAAATCTCTTGATGTCCAATGTAGCGCCTGTGACTTGAATGTTTCAAGAGGAAAGGGTTGAAATGGGACTCGGTAAAATGGCTTGAGGCAGTGCTGTGGCAGGGCCAGCTGGATGGACATAACATTCTAGTAAATAAAAGTGAAAAGAAAAAAGATGGATGCCCAGGTGCAGCACAGAAATGTATCAATTATTCAACTGATACAGTGCGGTGGATGGCAGCTGCTCTAACTCAGAGTAAGGACGGAGAGGAGGACAGACAGGAGGCCGCATTGACTGTCTGTTTGAAGCAAATGCAACTTATACAAGCTGAGTTCAAAAAGTTTCTGATTTCACTGTAAATAGAAAGCTGACGTGTCGGACAGTAAATATAGAGCTGTGTCTCAGTGTCTGTCCTCAATTTTAGGAGCAAAATAAACATAGGCCTATCAAGGTATATGGCACTACATGTACTAATAGGACTAAACTTGTGTAATAGAGTCTAAAAATACTTGTTTCACAAGATTCAGTTGGCTAGTGCTCACTGTTTGAAGTTAAATCCAATCTAATCCTAAACCAATTTAAACCCAGCAGCAACTATTTCTTTGGCTCTTCTCATCACTGGATTAAAGATATGAATCACAGAGTAACTCACAATGCAATACTATTACAGTATGTATAGCAACGATGCAGAAATTCTGTGATATGTTATACAATGCAAGACGATCATCTACAATACATTGCACTGCAATAAAAAAAGCAGGAATTTTTCATTTATTCACTACAGTGTTGTATCAGTTCCATATAATATGACAACTGAGATGAAACAATGTTAAAAGTACATAGAGTCTTAGCTTAGTGCCTCTTTAACACAGACACTGACTGCAATTCCATGTCCATTTTGACTGGTGAGTCATATTGACAGGGGAATCTGTTTAGACGACGTGCATTTTAATTAAAATCTAGATATTTGGTGCCAGTACAACATAATGTATATATATATATATATATATATATCATACAATACAATGTATTCATGTGTTAATATTTTGTCCCAGCGCTACATTAAAAAAAAAAATACTTGTCTGAGTGAAGTTAAGCTGGTCACTGGCAGAATGAAACAAAAAAGCAAAGGGAGAAAAAACAACATTTACATAGCAGATTCAAAAGTATGGGCAGAAGTGATGATTAATATGGATAACAGACACTCTCAACTTTTTTCACCTCAACTGGGGGCAACTTTTCTAGAACTTATTTTCTGGGAAGAAAGGAGCAATGCGACTTCTGACTGACAGCAGGGCCCTCCAAGAAGAAAGAGATGAACTTTGAAGTTAAGGCCAGTAATCCCAATCCATTGATTCAGAGGCACTTGCTCATACTGACAGAAAGAGAGCGAGAGCAAGAGAGAGAGAAAGAAAGAGGAAGAGGCATGGAGTATGGCTGGAAATGGATAATGTATTCACACAAGCACAAAAACACACTCACAAATGCATGCGTACACATCAGAGAAAGTTCAGTGCGGTGCCACTGCGTAATGAGACAAAGCTGCACTGCATTCTAATGATTAAAGCTAATCACGTGCCCAAAACTTGCAAGTGCACACGAAATGAATTTGCTGGATCATGCCCCAGAACTGTAATACAGTAAATCTTTTATTTTCAAAGAAGCAAACTTTGTGTTTGAAGACAGATGTGAGGCAGACCAAGTCTCATAATAGAATAAATCCCTACAAGTACAAATATTTAATGTGTGCCTCTACTGTGCAGCATAATGGCTGTTTGTGTTGCAGAGACATCTGATGAGTCAACATTCCTCTTTGGAGTAAACGGAGTGAAGTGTCAGTCTTAAATAAGGTGTGAAGGCCATAGGCTAAAGTATCCATCTAAACAGGTTAGATCAGCTTTTATGAGCCCATCAGGTTTAAAGACATATTTTATGGGATATCAGTTGGCTTGACACTAAGAGGCCAGATGAGGAGTGAGATGGCAGCACGCTGTATGACTTTGGCTTCAAGTATGCTTTTTATGGACCCTGACACCAAAATATTCGGCCTAAGTATAGGTTGGCGCCGTGAAATATGAAATTCATAGCTGTATTTTGCATTAGGTGACCTCAAAATAAATGCCCAGAGAGGCTTATGTGCTTAAGTGACAAGTCACCTTTGCAGGTTTCCCTGCTGAGCACCACTCCAAAACCCAGAGAGGACTGGAGAATTTGGCGGAAACACCGGCTAGACGGCCGTCAGCACTTAGACAAGAAGGAGCCGAGTGGATCTTGAGACGAGTTCATCCAGCCAAATGTGGATGCCTCAAGTGCGTTGCTTAAAACAGATGCCACGTCTAAAGTCTGACAACCTGCTGAAAGAAAGTGAGCAAACTGTTACAAAATTAGAGAATCAACTGTCAAACTAATTGCAATCAAACAAATTGGATCTGCAGAGTGTAAAAGCAGAAAGGGGGAAGCATCCATATCTGTCTGTGTTGGTGTATTGCTCCAAAACGTGTCCGACCTGCCCCGTCAGGTCCAGCTGAGATCATCCCACAGCTGTGTGACCCCAAAAGCCCCCTGCCAAAACCCCTCCTCCCCACTTATTGACTGACTTTTTAACATTGCATTCTCAAACTGTCTTGTCCTTCAGCTGCTCTAATGTGCTGGAATGCCCACAGGCAGCTTATTAGAGAGGCACAGGTTTTTCTAGCACAGTGCACCGGCCCAGCACAGTAGCAGGAAAAACAGACAGAGTGACGGGAAACAGTTCAAAGACAGGTCTTGGGGTGAGCTCCTGTTAAAAGCCAGAGAATGGGATGGAATATTACTCACAAGAAAAAGTTGGTGATGTCAACTACCATAAAGTCTGATCCAGTTTACCATTCAAAACATCTCAAATATCAAGTGGTGGTAAATTGACCTTCACTGGAGAACTCATGTCTGGGGCACTGACTGCATATATTTTAGATTTAAGAAGACGTCATCCAGTCATCGCTCAGGAGTTTGGTTCGTGGTATATTTCTTTGAAAAACAATCAAATATAATTTATTGGCCTCAATTTAAAATTTAGTGTTTTGCATTTTCCTATCTGCAGGCAAAAACTGCTACAACCTTAATTTGAAATGGTATGAAATCATCTTGCAGGGACTTGACACTGAAGAGAGATGATTATGGGATTTATTATGAAATAATTGCAGGGGAAAAGCTAACTCTTGGATGTCTGAGCCACTCAGGACCACTCGAACACATCCACTCCAAGACCTTTCAAACAATTCTATTTCCACCTGCATTGCTGTGGAAAGATAGTGTACTACAGTAGCTGACAATATACTGACAGAAATTAAAGCAAGTATGCTGTTTACTATGTGTGTGCAGTAACCAATTACATTTCTTCAAATACTGTACTTAAGTACAATACGTGTACTTTACTTGAATATTTCAATTTCATGCTATTTTATACTTTTAAGCCACTGCATTTCAGTAGGAAATATTGTACTTTTTACTCCACTAAATTTGTCTGACAGCTTTAGTTATATAGTTACTTTTAAGATGACGGTTTTATACAATAGATAATATATCAAGCTTTTAAAACACCTTGTAAAAGGTTAAACCAGCGTTTTTCAACCTTTGTGGCCTTTGGTGTCTTACAAAAAGCAATGTGTAGTCGGCTCACACTTCAGATGTCTATGAGTTGTTAAGAGCGCCACAATTTCGTGATGTATACCTGATCTATGTAATAGAAAATGAAAAATGAAATAAGTCCAAAAACAAATGTATTTTTTCTTCTTTCGTCACCCACTAATCATGTGATGACCCCTCAGATTCATCTGGTGTCTGCTGGATCTAAAGTAGTTCAAACTAGTTCCAACTCCAGTAGCTTTAACATGCTACAACAACATTGATCTTTCGCTATTAATATTTATATTAATATTGAGTATTTTTACACCATATTGGTATTTTTACTCAAGTAAAGGATCTGAAATATTCTTCACCACTCTGTGGGTGTACAGCATATTGTAAGAACTACTACTGCTAGTCTCTGCAAGTTGATTTTCATACCACACTGTGATGAATGAAAACCAGTGGTCGCCTGCAGGGTTGCACATTAGATATTTCTGTGGTGTGCTTAGGAATGTGGTGTTAGTGTGCTAAATGGATTAAAACTCTGGAATGGTCCTTTAATGCAAATGTATGCAAAGCTATCAGCATGTGAACAAGCAGATGAATCCACTTCAGTTGCAGATATTCACATGCAGCTGACCCTCTGACTCGTTTGCTATTCTAGTATGTTGCCAGAGCGACGCACGCTCACTGGTTACCTATAATGAAAGGCTAATATTAGATTTCAAATGGGTCCAAGCAGCAGAGGTTCATGGTCCATGTACTACGTATGAATTAAGAAATAAATAATTTGACATCTGGTGCATCATTTCCAGTGGTGACTGCTGGTTTCTCTACTGCTCCATCTCTGATCACGTGTGCACCCTCTTTTTTAGCAACTAACAAGCTGAGCGGATATCCCACTGAGGTCCCCTAGGTTCATTCAGGAAGGCCTACACCTGTAACGTATCTCATTTACTCCAGCACAACATCACACTGTGCTGAATGCAGACAATCGCTCCCTTTCCAAATGTCAGCGCCTGACGCTCAGCGGGCGAGCCACGAGCCAACGGTAAATAATTCACACCAGCACTCTGTAGCTTTTCCTTGCCATCCCATACACAAGCAGCCCCCATGTCTTCTCTGCTTCGACCCCCTGTGCTGTCACTACTT
This sequence comes from Coranthus polyacanthus, assembly GCA_037367275.1. Lineage (NCBI taxonomy): Eukaryota > Metazoa > Chordata > Actinopteri > Kurtiformes > Apogonidae > Coranthus > Coranthus polyacanthus. The sequence continues at coordinate 7,731,243 of JAPQRN010000014.1, forward strand.
CCCCTATACATAATTAACAAGAGAGGCACCGTGGGACGCCCGTCAGTCAGAGCCCGGCTACAGCCAGGGCCACTTTAAACAATAACAATATTGATAGTGGGTGTAATAAAGCAGAATTAAAAAGATGGATTCCAATGATTTTTTTTGCTCCTGGCGCAGCTGGTCCCAGCTTTAAGTGGTGAGGGGAGAAAAGGGGGCAGGGGGTGCTGCTGTATGGGGGTACTTCGAAGGAATAAATGGATGTACAGAAGAAAAAGAGGGAAGGGAATAAAAGGAGGGGAGACTAAGCTGCTGCCCCTCCTCACCCTGGCCTCCTACAGTTGCTGCTCCATTACTGGATTAAGTCTTGGAGGCCTTTTCTGAGAGGCAGGAGGGAGAAGGTCAGGGGTCGTGACCTTTAGTAATGGCCAGACTAGCAAGATGGCTGCATCGTTTCAGTTTAGGCTATAAATGTTGTGTAATAATCAATGTGAAGGTCAGGAGGTGAGCAGATACTAACAGATGGGGAGAAGAAAAAAGAAGAAGAAAAGGAGAAAAATGAGAGAATCACAGCGAAAATGACTAATCAGTGTTCACATAACAACGATTTGAATGACTTATTAAAATGGTAAGCATCAACAAGCGATTTACTTGTCAAAAGTGAAACTACTGAAACTTATTTTACAAAAACTAGACCTATCGATCAATAAAAAAATAAATAAATGAATCAGACTGAAGCTTATAATAATGGATATTTAAATGTTAAATTTTGTATTTGAGGTGGGTCAATAAAAAAGGATGCAGATTCAAATTCAAATACTTTACTACTCAAATACTTTGATTTAAATGCATCTTTATAACTGTGACCTATAACGCTTCCCAATAAAACCATGAAGATTATCACAACTGACTGTGAGCTTGAAAAGTTTTTGTCTTTTATCCACTAACAAAAATAATACCAAAACCCAGGCTTATACTCTATGTGCTATTTGATTTTCAAAACCATCAAGGACATTAAAAATAGATATCAACTTAGAAAGGAACCATTTCTTATATGCAAAAATATAAATGATGAGCAGAAAAAACAACACAAAGATTCTGCTGGGAGTTAGGAATGACGAATTGTTTTCACTCCGTAGAAATAATTCAGTTTTGTCCTCCTTTACATTCAGCCAGTTACAGAGACAGACCTGTCTGTTAACATTAGCAGGGTAGACACAAGGATTGGTATGGTTATTTCACCTTTGTATGAAAGTGCTGTGGCACATGTTGCTATCAGCTTTGCATGTACATCCGTGTATGGCGGTGGAGTCTCATGCTCATTCTTAGTTTTCTTTCAGACCGCATCAGCTCTGCCGCGTTTGAGCTTCAGATATCCTCGGGAAAATGTACCTTGTATAGATGCTACTGCACTACTTGATCAATAAATGAGATACTGAAAAGCTGTTTGAGTCAGAAAACAGAAAATGTTACCGCCATACGACTGAGAAATACAGTCAAACTATTATCTCTGCTACTAATGATTTACATGTCAGTCACCACAGGAAGTAAACAAAACACAGCATTTTACATTTATTATAGTATAGAATAAGTCAGGGTCTGTTCTGTAGTATTTAGAATGGTTCCCCTTTTTATTAATACATCAAACATTTACACATCAAACTTAACGTTCCTGTGTTTTACAATTCCGGGGTGCTTCAGTACCAGCCCATAAAGTCACAAAGTTAAATCAGCAGAGAAGAAACGCTGCCATTACTGCTATCTCCCATCAACCTCCAGGAGCCTTACATATGTTAATGCCCCTTCAACCTGTGACCCTCACATTCATGACATCATTATCAACCCAGCCAGACATAATGTTGGCCTGTCACCACCATGATCTATGGCCACAGCGGCTCTCTGCCTTAATGAAGCCGTAACGCTGCCTTAAACTGCCAAAGCCGCGACGAGCCTCTGCATGGCCGTCACTTGGCTTAATGTGAGTACGCATCCATCATTTTACATCAGGCATCAATCAATCAAAAGCCTCTGTGACAGCTGAGAGCCTTTCCACCCAATTCACAACTGTGACCACCATACACACATACACTCATGTACACAAACTCATTGGCTGTGATTATGATCTCAATTATCGTCATGACCGCGGGCCACCACTTCCCCTGTGACCGACATGCTAATCAGGAGCAGTGGCAGTCAATAATCAAGGCATGGAAAAGGCCACTGGGTGCAGATTTGGTCAAGTATAATTATATCTTTTAATGTCAATTGCTTTCAATTAATAGGCCTGGACTCCGAGAGCAACATCAACAAACAGTACTAAACAGGAACTGCTTTGAATTCCTTCCGTCTTAAAAATATGCGTCTATATTCCACTAGCTGATCTTGTGACATTGAAGAGAGGCCAAAAATGATCTTAGAGCATTTCTGTCCTCCCTGGAGATTTAGAGGGACATAACTGTCTATGCTCTGTGCAGCAGAAAGCGATGAGGTCAGCTGTGACAAGCTTTTAGTCTACAAGACAGCAGTGGTGGCAATGTTCCCACTGCACACACATGCTTATGCACAAACACCCACCTTAGAATACGACAGACAGCAGCTAAACCGTGTCTCTGTGGTCATTTCTTAAAGCTAACATCACCAGGGCTGTCCTGTTGTGTTTTTTTTCCAGCCACTGGGATTTGACCCAGCGTAACCTAAGATGGGCTTTGGGCTTTACTGAACACACAGAAATCTGATAATGTTTCTTTATGCCTTTCAGTGAGCAGCTAATAAGGATGAGATTCTGTCATTGGGCCAAAAAGTTTGAATTTCACACCAGGGAAGCTGGGTGTTTTGTCCATTTCTTTTTGTCTTTCTCTGCAGGTGACTATTGTAAGCCTTCCCAAAATGTGAGTTGTTATCACAAAACAGATCGCAGTGTAATCTCTGCTAATCCTCTAACTAAACTGCTTCTGAGTCAGGAAAGACAGAGCTGTGTAGTGAGTGAAATCATCAGGAAAAAATGTTGCCTTTGAACATTTCTGCAAACCATGGCTATATATTTACTGTTAACGTCTTGTAAGCCAAAAAATGCATTTCATATCACCTCCAGAGACTAGAGTTCACATCCTAACTCACATAAATTTTACGTAATAAAAGTACTTGAGTTAGGAAAATATTGTGGTTTGGTTTAAACGTTCAATATGTAAGATTTGTGCACGCTCCTGAAATTT
>JAPQRN010000014.1:7744896-7762987 GCA_037367275.1 Coranthus polyacanthus
GCAGAAAATGCTAAATAAACAGTAAAGGTATCATTAGTGCCAAAATGGTCTACAAATCAGCTCATCTTATCTCTGCACTTCTATTGCTTTCCTTCCCTGTGGAGAAACGTAAAGACTTGTGGGGATGTTGCTGATTCCTCCCTGAAGATTTTTATCCTTACTGAATGTCACGGGAGCTTTGGGCACTCAAATCATTTTAGAAAGCTGTATTGTACTGTTTTGCTCTAGGGCTCAAGATCCAAAGAATAAAGAGGGTGGGAGAGAGAGAAAATATCATATCCATGCCAGTGGAAATGATGTCACTTATCTTCTTGGGATCTCAGTAATGTTTCCACCAGATAGATAAATAATGAGGTAAATGCCACAATTGACAAAAAAGTGAAGAAGGATTATTATATAGCTCGTAGACCAATGAACATATCATGTCTTTATCGACTTTGGCCTGTCAGAGCTTGTTCTCTATTTGATACATAACAAACTAGATCCACATACTTTACAGCCTGAGGTGTTTCATAGAGGGTTAAGCAATTTAGTGCTGAAAACTGGAGCAAATTGTAGTCTTTTCACAATGTGAGAAATCACTTTCTGACTTGTAATATCAGAGGGAATGACCTGAAAGAAAACAACGCACACCTCACCAGAGTAATAAAAGCAACGGAGGGTGGATTTGAAGAGATTAGCCTGTCAGCGCTTACATTTAAATGCCTCTATCTGGCCTTGCTTCACTCCATCACATAGAAAATGTTAAGAAGCAAAGAAGGGAACAGCAGGTTTGATTAGAACGGGGCTGGGGATTAGGTCTGAACGAAGGCGCTTTGAGTTATTTAAATCTGCCCCCTTCGTCAAGGTACAAAGCCACCGCAGAGAAGGTGCATCATGACGTATTCAAATGGAGTGAATAAAATAGAAGGAATAAAAAGAAGCAGATAAGTGGACTGCCCCACTGCAGTGGTCATTAGCTCAATCCTGTTCAGACACCGGGCTTTAGAAAAAGGACCTGGATTGGACTGCCGGGAAAGCTGACAGAGTCCACTTTTAATTAGGGGCATCTCTGTGAGAGGTTAGTCACTAATGAAGAGGTGGCAAGGTGAGGACAATTTGTGATAACTGCGGTTTATTGTCACCTTGAAAGAAAAGAAGAGCTGCATTTACTGTACCACACAGGGATGAAAATCCGATATCAACATCGGAGGGGACAATTAGACGAAAGCTTTTCAAGAGCAATTCCTGCAAACACTGGCTGATATTACCGTGGATAACTAGCAAACATCCACTAACCACTCACTAACAAAGATCAGTGAAAATGAAGACAGGTGATGATCATGTGTTTTATTGTATTGAATGATAGATGCAAATAAATGTATATCTTTTGTTTGAACTACTTATTGATGGTCAGCCAGCAACTACAAACATCTGTCAGATTCAGTGGTGCCAACTATTTGGAGTGGAGATTAGCATATTCACGATGTCATCACGTAAATATTCATGCATATTTGAAACACGGTACTTTGATTGAAAGTCGTTAGATTCTTCTTTTTGTTTTTCTTCAAGGAAGTAAATAAAGGGGTCTTAAAAGTCACCAAAATCATTAGTTGGCACCAGTGGTCAGGTTCCCACACATGCACTGTACCTGCTGGGAAGCCTTTGTGAGACAAAGGTGCAGATTTGCAATGTTTTCAAATGTAAAAACCCACTATTAAGTGTCTAATAATCAGCACAAATGCTTTCAGTGTGTATTACCAATATTGCTGAAATTACATAATTGTATTAACAGCGATATTTAGGGGTGTGGGGGGCCGTGGTCCTTCTGTCCCCCTTGTGATTTTGAACTGTGGTACCATCAATCCTAATTAAATTTTCAAACGTAAAACAAGCCACTTATTTGCCAATCACTTTTCACGTTAAACATTAAAGCGTCTTAAGAGTCTCAGTCTGTAGCTTTTCATGTACTCCCACCCTTACTGACTGTACACTGGGGTTTTCTTGTGTCTTTCTTGCCTTGCCAAGACTGTGATCTAGTCCCTCTGTGCATGTGTGTGTTTGTGCATGTGTATTTGTGTGTACTGGTGCCAGTGAATGGCAGACTAGAATTGCCGCGGGAGACGATGAGAACACTGACCTTCTCTCTGCCATTACATCCCCTACAAAAGATGAAAATGGCCCCTGTGTCTCTGATAGCCACACTGTCTTAACCAGCATATCCAGGACGGATGGAGAGATTGTGTGTATGTAAGTGTGTGTATGTGTGTAAGTGTTTGAGAGAAGAGAAATGTAAGACAGAGAGAGGAGATGACTTGGTGTCTCAGCAGGGGGACAGAACCATCAAAGAGAATCCCAAAACCACTCATCTCCCTCTGCTGCCGTCTCCGTCCACACACTCGCTTAGAAATGTGTGCGTGTGAGCATGTTCATTCTAAAAGCCATTGCACCAAATTACTTCTTAGAGCGTCTGACCTCCATCTGTCGGGTTCTGCTGGTGCCATATTTGTTTTTGTTTCATCTGCTAAGAATCAAAGACTATAATCCAGTTGAAATGAGCAGCATCACAGAGAGTCTTAGAAGAGGAAACGTGTAAGTATGATTTTGCGTCTGTGTGTGTGTGTGTGTGTGTGTGTGAGGCTCGAGGGTGTGTGTTTGACACAGGAAGAGCATCCAGGACCTGACTTGACCCCCACCAGCTGGCTGTCCCAATTTCTGTCTGCTCATACACACCCACAGCCACAGTTACACATTCTTTGTATCTTTGACGGAGGCCCCGGCAAACAGAGCTCCAGTCTGTCTTTAGTACATAAAGACTCTCTGCTCTGGGTCTTTGTCCAGTGTGTGTATGTGTGCTGTGTCTGTGTGGTTCTGCCTTTGGGGGATGTGTGTAGTTGAGCTTGAGTTCACCTAGGTGTTTTGATGTCATCACTTCTTCGTGATTGTCTGCTGGATCACACCCAGCACTCAAATCACTTGCCGACAGCACTTTTTATTAAAAAACATGTTAAAAGTGACATGTTGAACTTACAGTAACTGACTGTTTATATAAGAGTTACGCCAGCAAAAGATGTCGAGTGTGGGGAATGAATTGAGTGTTTGGTAGGTGTGGGCTTTTTTTTCCCTTCTGTTGCCTTGTTTGACATCTACGACATGCTAAATGCTAAAATGCGTCTAGAACTTTTCTGGGGTCACGATGGTTGTAAAAGCCAAAAAAATACAAAAGACCAGAGTTCAACATGTTGTTTGGCATCTTGGTTTAGTTATACACAATTTATGGAAGCATTAGTCTTCACTCTGTTGTATTGACCATTTGGAATGACTTTTAGTTTGAATTCAGCATTTCAACATGCCTCAAGGAGATGTTAACTTTATGAGGTATTAGATCAGTCATTCAGAAATTAAGTATAATTTTTATGACTTTTATGATACCATTACTACAGCAAAAGAAACAGACAACTAGACTACAGGAAACAAGACTGCGTGGATGTTGTCACTCCAAGTGTATGAGTGATGTGCACTTGTATGTAAAACCCACAGCTGTTGCTGAATGCTGACTGATGACCAGTAGCAGGGCCTAAAGGCTTGGCCAGAGTGGACATATTTGCAGCAGACAAGTCATCTCTAGTACGTTCTGCCAAATGAATATGATCATTGTTATGTGATATAAAATGGTATATAAAAAATAAAGCATAAAAAGATATAGACACACTCATTTATTCTGCCCCAGAGCAAATTTAATGCCTCTAACTCTTACAACTCCAGACATTTTAAGACACTTTTAGACCTGGAATATCAAAAACTACATTTAAGATGTTTTATTTAGATTTAGATAATTTATTTAGATCATTTATTTAGATTTAGATCATTTATTTAGACGTTTTAACGATTTGCAGGGATCGTGAATAATTCTGTAATTACACGATTATATGTCAATATTGTCATAAAACATAATATTTCAATGCAATGTTATATACCTAGTTTATTTAGTTATTTGGGATTCAAAGGAATTCAAGAAAAATGGTCACTCTAAGTGTCATCCTGTCTTGATGACACCTAAAAAAACTTCAGTGATAGTATTGAAAATTCCCCCATGTGCTGTTTCTGAAGCATTTCATAGAGAGAAAAACAGTTTCAGGTTGTGTCAAATAGACTAATAATGATAGGACCACACCCCTCTGACCTGCTGTGGGGGTAAGATTAAATTGTGGCCAAATCTAATAAACACTTTTCTTTTTGTTGTTGTGCCTAACACATGTGACCTCCTTACTGACTGTCTAGACTAGAGGGGCAGTTTGAGTGGCCCTTCACACTTCTGTGTGACAGCGATGGCAGCGGTGCAGGATGGATGAGCTCAAATTCCAAAAGGCTCGGGCAGGTGGAATGCTCCGGGCCTGATTCAAAGTGATCCGGCTTTTCTGTCTGCCAAAATGTCAAATGGCAAGCCTTAGCGCGAGCACACACATACACATCCTCTCAGCGAAGAACACTGCATGACATTTCATTGGTCCTGACAGGGCCAGAAAGTGAAGAGATTAGTGTGCTAGCCTGAGCGCAGAGCTCAGGCAAACGGATGATTCTAATATGAACTCCTTGCGAAGTCATGTTTAGAGTCTCAGTCTGACAGTTTAAGAGAGCAATTTTAGACCATACGGCAGCCGTTCGAATGTTTGCACAGCCTTTTCAACTGATATTAAAGTGTACAATCCTTTCATTGAAATGGAGTTTGAGTTGGCGGTGCCATAAATCTTCTCTTCTTATCAATAACGGTGTGTATTCACCAGGACGAAATGCAAAAACTGCCCACATACACACACTGTCATTCCTCACAGGTGAACAAGCAAAGATCCATTATTACGTGTATTTATTGTCAAGGATGTCACTTGGGCTGAAAAGACAACTACACAGGTGCCAGTAAAGCTCCACACAGAGTGCTGTGTCTATCATTCAGCAGCTCCAATTCAGAGTCTTTAGCTGATTGCTTCAATTGATCGCGCAGGGCGGTGAGAGTTGGTCGCAGCGCAGCCTGCCATTGACTCCTGCGCATGGGAGGGACCGTGCGGCATTGGTAGAAATAAATCATGTGTTAAAATTATATTCTGATGTGGGGGCCTTGAGTGCATATTGATTCGTAATTATTTGTACTAACAGTGGCGAGGGAGGGACAATGCCATCCATTACTGTGTGAAAATAGGCGAGGGATCAATGCGAGTGGAATAAGGATTGTAGCGAAAAGCGCGGCGGCCATTCCTCTGTCAAAGGCAATCATTAGCCCGGGCAGAAGAGAGAACGCTCGCTCCCTTTCTCTCTCTCTCTCTCTCTGCCGTGGTCATGCCTTGCCTTTTACAAAGCTGACGGTAAATTACATTCCTTTCACAGAGGAAAAACTGACCTCACTGCTCTTGTGGTGGCACAGGCAGCTATGTAATAACAGCGTCTCTGCGCAGAGGGCAAACATGCTTTACTTTCTGCCCTTTTCTGTTTTCTATGTCTTCTTCTGTGCCATTCATATCTTGTAACTTGTAGTGGAATTACACACACACACACACACACACACAACAAAAAAGGTGGGCTCCCATTGTGTAGAAATAAGACACTTCACAATATAACATATTCACAAAAGAGATTCAGGGTGGTCTGAATAGGTGATGTCATGAGAAATGCACTTAGTGTTTTGATTACACAGTGTTAGATGACTCATTATGTCATATTTCATATATGTCTTTTATGAAAACAGTGAATATCATGTAGACCAAACAGAGGCAATCTGCTGCTGCACAATTACCCATTCAAGCAAAAGATGTGAAAAGACAGCAAATAAAACAATGCTGTAGTGTAATGCATGTCATTTGTATAGCTGATTGTATGTAACTCTACTTTTCCACAGCCAAAAAACAGTCAGAAGCTGATCCCGAGACAACAAACAATCCATTTCCAGTTTTTGCTAATTAAGATAGGAAGCCTTGAAAAACACAGTAAAACAACAAAGGAAAAACTACCCTCTTCTCAATGAGAGAAAAAAGCAGAACAAATGTGAGCTATCTAAACACATTAACTCAAGCCTACAGGCCCAGAGAATATAAACCTGCTTAGCTACCTGCCATGTACACACACACACACACAAACACACACACACACGCCAGGGAAAGAAAGGCAATCTCATCCTCCCATTATGATTTGATAGCTCAAATTGTAGCAATGATTCAAGTGTGGTCCTGTGGGTTTTGTGGATGAGCCCAGAGCCTGTTATTTCACCACTGGGCACCAGGGGATGGGAAAGGATGCTATTGCAGCCAACAAAATGACCATTAAATCACAGGCTATGAAGCCACTCTGGACTGTGAGAGAGAATGCACCCACTGCTTGATGGGTCAGGTGTGTGTGTGTGTGTGTGAATGCAGTAAGTACTTTGTTGCATGCCTATCTGTGTGAACAAGTGGAAATTGTATGGATACAAATTGTATGGATGCATGCTTGCATTGCACTGAAGTGCAGCTTGTGTCAGTACAAATTGTGTGACAGTGTATAGCATCTGAAGTGCATATTGTGTCTGCTTCAATTATATGAAATATAGCAATGTATACATGCTGTTGGATATGGCTATCAGGTAGGTCAGTAGATTAAGTTACAAAATGTACATATTTACAATGTAAACATCTTGTGTGGGCTTGTGCAGTTTTTTAGGATTATGGTAACAGAAAACAGTGAAGGACCATGACCCACAGTGCTTTGACCCAGACAGATAACATGTTTTCTTACTAATCATTTTACTCTCCAGCACCATGTACACCCACTCTGTGAGGGTACAAGTACTTTTAGTTACTGTACTTAAGAACACATTTGGAGTTCCATTTTCTACTCCACTACGTCTGAGAGGTAAATAGTCCACTACATGTATCTGACAGCTTTAGTTACTTTTCAGATTTCATTTCTTCATCCCCCTCCTGTCATATCTCAAATGTGTTTTGAATGTTTCTGTCAAACTCAAGTGTTTCTTCATGGGTTGAGAAAATTCTCCTCCATCTTAAGATAAATAAACTCTTTCAAACCCCTATTCGATTTGCTGGAAAATCACAAAGCTAAAAACAGGCCTGTTTTTCTGTACACGAAAAGTAGATTTTTAGAGATATGTTGCTCTCACAGGACAGCGATGCAACAAATGATCTTATAGAATATGATGCATCGCTGTCGATTAAACTACCAACAGTTTATAAAGTAGTTCAAATGAGCTCAATGTCAAAGGGCGACATGAATGCAGCAGTAAAATGGAACCAAAAAAATACATAGTCGTGAAACACTGACAGGGATCGTTTTAGTGCACAATGAATACTTTGACTTCTCATAATTTAAAGGTTCACTATGTAACATCAGAACCTTTACTTATACTGGAGTATTTTCACAGTGTGTTATTAGTACTTTTACTTAACTAAAGGATTTGAATACCCCTTCCACCACTGTGCTCACCAATAAACTTATTCCCCTTATGACTCCTGTGTGATATATTAATATTTCTCAGCAGTACAGATCGTCAGCTGCAAAATGAATTTGTATTATATAAACATAATATCTAGGAGACATTTCTGCCTGTGAACAAACTGCCAATTATTAGTCATGTTTACAAGAATAAGTCATGCCATGGCATATCTGCTTGATGCCTCTAAGTTAAGTGATTCAGATTTCAGCTTTCCCTTCTGCCTTATTTTGTTGTGGTAAACACACTGACTCAGTGTTGAAGTTCTTATGAGCACATTTGCGACTTGGCAATTGTTTTTGCTGCAAGGTGAAAGATAATGCAACTCTTCCATGATGGCCTCATTTCTACAGTCTCTGAGGTGGGAAGAAGCTCCGGCTGTGCAAAGGCCATCCCTCCCTCTACTCCAGTCCTAGCCAGGAGCGACATGGGCTGCCTGTAGGTAGGAGGGTGGCTCATTGGGGAATTAGACTGTGATGAGTGGTTACCTTTCTGCTACTGTGTTTAGCACCCTGCCAGGAGCTGACATATTGGGGGTGCGAGACTCCACCCTGTGCTCGGCAGAATGGAGCGAACACAACTTACATTTTCCCTCATGGCATCGTACTGGCACACTCTGTAAACGCTGGAAAGCTATGATGACATTTGATGTCAGCTTGTGGAAGACAAAGCTACGGTGGAATGAAACGCAAAGTGACAAGTAAAAGACGCGTATTGCTGACACAAAAAGAGATTTAAAAACAAAGCTCTGTGAGTTATTTCAGTCCTATCAAAGAAACAAACAGATGGAAGGAGGCAACTCAACAAGCAACAACAAATCTTCTGAGAGCGCAAGCAGCTGATGGCTACAATCTACCACCTGTGTCACTGATGATAGCTACCAGAGGCCAAGTACGTTACTGAGCAGACAAAAATACCTTGATCCTTCCGACAAGCACTGTGTTCCCATAGGAACAACATGGAGGAGGTGTATGGAACAGTAAAGAACATCATCAGAAACAACAATGCTGAGCTCTTGATTCACAGATGTTTCTTTATAACTTCTGAATCTTCTGCCTCTGTACATCAAAATAACGACTTAGTATCTCAAAATAATGATGAACTTTCTCAAAATAGCAACATAGCATATCAACATTTTGACAGAGTATCTTAAGATTTTGCCTCGGTTTCTCAAAATAATGAGATAATGACAAGTCAAAACTGAAGTTCATTCTTTTCAAATACTATCTCATTATTTTGAGAAAGTATCTCAGACTTTTAAGACAAACTTTTTGAGACACTATCATCATTTTGAGATATTAACTCATTGAGTATGAAAAACTCTGTCCATTATATTTAAAACGTGATATCTCAGGAAAGGTTTGACAGAATGTAACCACATTTGGCACAAATGTTCAACTGGACGCGTGGCTGAATGGAAAAGATTATGGTGGCTGAAAATCAAAGGTTAAGGTCACAGGATCAGATTAGTTTAAGCCCCTATACAGTCTACTATGTAGGCTCCTGTAGTGATTCAGACTCCATGCTCCATTTAATTAAAATTTCATTGTATATATTGTAATGTATATCTAAAAAAAAAAATCTCATATGAAAGTAAATTGAGTTAGATATTCTAAACAAGTACCTGGCCAACCTACAACTAGACTGCACTCAAAAGAGGTGCTGACCCCTCTTTTGAGTGCAGTCTAGTTGTAGGTTGCTTTTAACGGAGCGAACTGCACGAACAGTTTACTTAGAGTTCTTGTTTAACTTACAGGATCTTTTTTTTTTTAAATCACAGTGGTGGAAATGGGCTTCCATAACAATAAGACCTTTTAATAAAAAAAAATTCAGAGTACGTTCAGTAGAGATGAATGACTCAACTATTCATACCAGTATTTCTGTTGGTCACTAGACTCCTTATGCATTGCAATGACTGATAGATCTTACTGCTGTTACTTTAAGAGGAGACACATTAAAGGCTCACAATAGGGCATTTGAACTGGGGATATCTCAACCACCTCCCTGCCTCAGCTCACTGCAAAGGAACAGGTAGAAGGAAGCAGGGGGCGAGGGGAAACGGAAAAAAAGGAGGTAGAGGCTTAGCCTTATCTGCTCCATGCCTGCATACCTCCAGAGGTATGAGCTTGGAAGCTTTCAAAGTACCAGGGTCTGGCCCTTGTTGCTGCATTACGGTGTTTCCAACAGACCTTTATGGTAAATCCACATGAGAGGCTGTTGTCTGAATCCAGATGTGTCGCCAGCTAAAGGGCTTCTTCAAAGTTAGTCCATGAAAAATATAATTTGTCTTGCAAACATAAACATGTGCAAGTGCAGCACTGTAGACAACACCTGCATTTAAAGTCTAAGGCTGGTTAAGTTTGAGTAAAGACTACATCTACAGGGACAAAAGTAAAGTATCTGCTCAAGTTTAGGCAAAGACAACACTTGTGCATCTTCAAAACATTTTTATGTTAGCTGAGGCATGAATCAACATTACTGACGACCTTTCAATGTCCACATTAGCAACATCTGCACAGGCGTACACATTCACATGGATAAAAACCAGAAGTGACTACAGAGCTTAAGTTTGTTCTCTTAGCCACCAGTTTTGACAAGGCTTCCATAACATTTTCCTGCACTCTTATCTTTTTTCACCCTCGAGTCACCAGAAGAGTTTCAGTTCACCTCAATCTCTTAAATCCCTGAGAGTTTGCTCTGGAGAGAGAAGAGCTGTCTTTTAAAGTCCAGCTTTAAATGACATGTGTGTAAACAAGCAGACTTCTGGCTTTCCTCCAACATGAGATGTGATGCCATAATTTCTTCTGACAAGCAGGCCTTTAAATTGGCATTTATCTAAACAGGGGAGGGAAACAGCGCAGCAGTGAAAGTGACACATGTTAAGACTCAGAATAACAAAGGCGGCGGAGCTTTTGAGGGAGCGAAGGGGTTGACAAGTCAAAGGTCTCCCTCTGTGAGAGTTGACAGGGCAAGGATTAAAAAAGAAAATTGCATTAATTAAGTCATTATAGGGGGTATGGTTTGTGACTTTTGACTTTTGAATCAGCAGTCCATATTTGGGAACACTGTCAGGAGAGACGAATGCTACAGGTGGGAACCATTCTGCTGGTTAAAGTGGTTTTGTCATTTTCTCAGATTACGTGTGAAATGAAAGGGAGTCATTTTCCAGGCACAATTTAGCCCAAAATTGTGATTCAGCCTAGATGTGGTCTGCTTGATGATAAAAAACAAAGCAAACGTAAAAAAAGAAAAAAGAAACCACAAAAACTAAACCAAACAAATACAGTTCTTGTCTCCCAATAAAAAAGTTAGACGTTTGATTCATTCAACTATGCAAGATGCGTAATTTAAATGTCAGCTTGTGTTTCTATCCCCGCCACCCATTCACATGTGAATTAATTCCCATAAATACAAGCCCCTCTAGTTAGAAAAAAAATTCATTACAAAGATGATAGGGAAAATAATAATCTTTGACTCACAGTTATAGTGAATGAAAGATGGTATCTCCTGGTGCCAATATTTTTCCTCACAGTTATTAAAATGAAAATGAATGCCTGAGTGTTTTAGAATACAAAACAACTGTATTTGCTGCTAAGCGTGGCTGTGTGTGTTACTATGGGTGATTGTCTTCAAAGAGGCCCAGTCAAAAACAACAATGCTGAAAACAAATAGAAACTGTAGTATTCGTAAATGGCAGAATCTCTTTCGTGGTTTTCATGAGATTGAATCTCCTTGTTGAAGTGAATGTCAAACATCAGACTTCTCTTACATGAGAACACTCACTTCTGTATGAGTTCCACTTAAAGAGACAAGAAATTCAACTCTATGGCCCAGTTTAGACCTTGCATTAACATCCAGTCTGAGATATCCGAATGTGTCCAGTTGTAAGTAGATCTGTTCACGACTGCCGTTAGAAAGCATCTCCAGATATCTTGAGTGATCACTTCTGAACGGATATGATTTCCCCATTGCATATGCAAATAAAGAATCATATGTATAACCAAAAACATAGCGCACGTGTTCATTTCAAGTTGAACAGACCGGCTTTGTAATTCGGCAGCAGCTTTTCAGATGGAGTGTTATAACATGTTCATGAATTTCTACTGGATTATGTGAACTGTGGATATTGGATTTCCTCATGGAGAAAAAAAGTGGCGATGGCAGAGCATCGTTCATGTGAGCTCAGACAGCACCACACATGTTAAGCACTCGTAATACCTCTTTGTGAGCTTTTTGAAAATGCCTTTTCATGTAGTTCTCTAGTAGATTTGGCCACAAATGTGTTTTATGATGTCAAAGGTCAATGTTGGAGTCTAAGTAAATGTTTGTGCCAGATTTGAATAAATCATCATAAGAATGGGCAAACATGAGGTCGCAGCAACCTTGATCTTTGGCCACCAAAATCTGCTCAGTTCACCCTTGCATCAAACTTTTAAAACATCTGTTGAGCCATTCGTGACATAGAGCATTTTAAACATAATGGGGACCGACCAACCGACTGCCAAACCTTCTTAAAAACACTAAAGAGACTGCAACTATATGGCCACCATGTCACATATTAATTTTAGGCATTTATTAAATTGTGCAAATGTAAAAAACAGTCCATCAGCTAGAGGCCCTGCTGAGGAGAGAGATGAGCATTTAGAAGACTGGTCAGAATTTATCTTTTGTTACAGCGCCTGGTTGAGAGATTGAACTCTCCACAGATGGCAAGGCACTTCCACTCCACACACATCGCAATGCAGACTTGTTGCAAAATGTGTCAGGCCAGATCAGCTACACTAGGAGGCATTTTGATCTTTCTTTAGACTACCAAAAAGTAATTTTGTACCAACTCAAAGCTAAGCAGTGATGAAAGCTGTGATTAATGCCCCTTTGACCAGAACGTTGTGTGCACGTGAATGAATCTGACTGTTCCCCTGGTATAAGGAGGATGAGTGGTTTATGTGTGCGAGGGTGCCAGTGGTGCCTGCTCCTGCTGCATCCCCTTCCCCAGGGAGTCGCCACAGCTGCATAAACCTGTCGGCTCTCATGATCGGCATGGCGATGCGTGGAGACACACAGTGACAAGGCCCACCTAAATTCATTAGACCTCCTAAGGACCAGATCCATACAGCACTGCAGGCTGGTGTCACTGCTGGTTACCCTGACACGCACGCACACACACATAACCAGAGCAAAACAAATGCTCTGGATGGGAAAAACATGGGAAAAGACCTAAATCGATCTTGATACACAGTAGGACTACCTCACTGTCAATATCAGACAATTCATATCAAGAGGGTGACAGGTATTGTGTTTGATTTCTGAAAGTTGGCTGCAGTTGACATTGTCAGGACTGCTCAAAGTTGATGGGAAAACACAGAAAAAAAGAGGACATAAAATGGCAGTAGTAATGAAAGACTTGCAAGAAAACAAGGTTTTGTTACCCGAAGGAAAAAAAAAACCAAGTGATGCCACATGAGGATGTTTAGCCCAGAGGGCAGAGAAGCAGACTGGTTAGAGACTGGCTATGAAAATTTGAATTATAAAGAAAAACAACGGCAAAAGCAATAATAACAGGGCTGTCCTAAACACCTACCTGCAAAATGCCATCAAGAAAAGCATTTCAACTGTGCCATTAGTATCTAGAGTACAGGGTAGTGAATATAAAGCAGCATCAGTGTGAGTCAGAGTGCTGATGGATGCTCAGAACATTTTCCTTGCAAAACTAAAACAGACAAACAAACCGACCAAAACCAAGCTACAGTGTTGCCAAAGTGGGACAAAGTGTAAGGATGGCAACTAAATAAAATCTGCGTCCCTTTGTGAATGAATCTATTTGTGTGTGTGTGGCTGATCCAGGACAGGCAAAGCTGGCAGCCAGCCTGCCTGCTGCCCCCCTTCTCCATCTCTGTGTCTGCTCTGATTAGATGGGGCTTCTTACTACGGTGTGCCAGGAGCTCTGCCAGAGATAAAGACAGACTAACAGATGTTCCCCTTATCTCAGGACCAACCCCGAGCCCATCAACCCCTTAACACACACAGACACACACACTGTGGACTGGGGGGGCTTTTGTTAAGTCTCTAGAGACCTTCTTTTCGGGATCTCAAGTCTTGCCCAAAAAAAATGTTCTTGTTTTCAATTATGAGGGTTAATGCTTGCAAAGGATGGCAGAAAGAAAGACACACTGCTGCAGAAGTGTAGAAAAATGCGAAGCTTCTTTCTTTGACTGAGAGAGGAAACATTTTCACCCGCTCCACCCCTCTGCCTTCCTCCGGCCGCATGCAGCTAAGGCTGAAGTGGAATGTTAAGGTGGCTTTGAAGAGGTGTCTGCTTCTTGTCACCCCGACACGACACACTTATTGTTCTCACCACGCACGGCTGATTATATTATCTCTCGCTTCCACACACACCGCGGGACAAAAAAAAGAAAAAAAAAAAAGAGTTTGAGAGATGCTGGTGAGGTGTGGGTGGAGAGACAGAGAAAGTCGAGGAAAAAAAAAGAGAGAGAGAAGGAGAGAAAAGGAGGAGGCTCTAAATCAGGAGACAGAAAGATCACGGCACAAAGACGAGAAGCAGAGCTCCGGGCCCCTCAGGGTTTGGGGTCTATGTGTAGGCATAATGAGCAGAGCCAAACATATCCAGCCTCATTAATTTCAACTATCAAAGCCACCTTCTCGGCGCGCCACGCTGCCTGCTTCTTCTCCTGTCTGCAAAAGCCCTCACTTGTCACCTAAGATCAAAACAAGCGAGAAGGAGTGTGAGGCTAGTGGAAGCCTGAGCTGAAATAGACACTTTTAGACACCGAAAAAATTGATTTCTGAGAGAGAACATCTTGCTATGCGCAGCAACTAGAGTCTGGATTTAGATGCCTAAGAATATTCCCAAACACCTGATGTGGAACAGACTGTTGTAATGCAAGTGGTTAAACATCAATATTAATGAAGGGCATGTCCTTGGGTTGGTAACAAGGAGACCCACCTTAAAAAAAACACACACCAAGGATATCAAAGAGAAAAGTGCAATCAGACTAGATGAAATAGCACCATCCTCCATGAAGTGAGAAGTCAATATGCCAATTACTCTGTGTAATGAAAGTATAAACATTCAAACTGTCAGCACAGCAATATACTGCAGGGAACTCATAATCACAGAATGAGTGAATAAGAAAATGCTGAATCCCGTGCATGAAGAAACTGGATTTATTTAATTATAACAATTACAGACTGCATTTAAAGCTTTTAACATTCATCCTTTTCATAGAACTCTTGTTAAAACAGAAGAAGTGTGAGGCCAAAATGCATGTATTAGACTTACATTAGACATTTTAAAGGGAGCATCATCTACGTTCTTTGTTTAACATGTGACTAAAACACAACCTACACTACGTTAGTTCAAACATGGGTCAAATGTCAACCTTACCCTACCCTTTAAATTGGTTGCTCTAGTGGATGTTGAGTTTAAAAACAAGTACCAGAAGAAAACGGTTGCCAAGAGTTGTGTAGCTCCTTTCACCAGTTTGCATCAGTATGTTTTTTTTTTCTGCCTCATTATGAGACATTTTTCCACTGAACATCAACAAGCCACCGCTACTTCTCCAACACAGTAACATATCACAAAGTGGTTTGCTTTTATTTGTGGCTTGTGTTTGTGAAAACATTCTGGTACACACCTCAGGGCATCCAGATTCTTTGGCTACGAGACTTGCTTCTCACAGCGGCAAGACAAGGTGGTCATTGTTAACATCATCTCCATCGTGTGCTGAGGACAGGCCTGAGGACATCTATAACCACCAAACCCTCCAGAGTTTGACATTTAATGGTTTCCCCTAAAATCTCGCTAAACAAAGCCAGCCTTGATTAAAAAAAGATGCCAGCCGCTGCACTGATAATGTCGGAAGTTTCACATGTCAAACCCAGTCAGATGTTTCATAACGTTGAGCATAGAGACAGCTCTTGTGGTATAGAGTTAAACAAATAAGCAGAATTTTCCGAAAGCAGAGGAAGGATGAATGAAAGGTAGCTTTTGTTAAGGAATCGCGAACACAACAATGGGCTTGCTGTTCATTTGACATCTACCAGCAGATAACCTGTCCCATTAGCAGACAATTCCAGAACATCATTTGTAAACACATGAAAAACAGGTGGAGCTGTATGTCATCCAAGCAGTCTGGATGAGGGAGACTTCATTCCTAATCTAATTGCTGAGACTTGATTCAGTTCTGCCTCAGCGGAGACTGTTCCATATCTATACTTCTTCATGTTCCAAGCTGGGAAAAAAAGAAAGAAAACATTCACCTGGTGTGAAGGTGAAAAGTGGAAAGGCTGTCGAGTGGCAGCCAACTTTGTGTCATGTCCTATCTAGTTCTGCATGGCATTATATCACTATATCACCTCTCTCCCGCCTCCACTTTCTCTCAGTACATGACACGCTCTGCTTTCTTGGATTGTAATAAAAGACCTCAGTTTTTCCATCTTGGTTTATTGCAACCTCCTTCTGGAATTCTAACCTGCATTTTACTGTTTGAATGATGGTGCTGCTTCCCAAAACCACATGCAAATACACGCCACTTTAACACAGCCCCAATTGAAGCAATAAAGAATCAAAAGTGAAAACTTTTCCACAGCAAAAGTTAGAGACAGCCAACAATGATGTGTTTGCAGGTAAAGCACTGATAAAGGTAAAAAAGAAAAGGTTACATAAAATTCTAGGTCATAGCAAAGAATGTTTTGCCTGTAATCTGACGCTGCTGATGGCAAATCACGTAGGAATATGAAAAGAAAAAAAAAAAAAAAAGACTCTTTCGTCCAGCTAGACTTTCTCTTTTATAAAGGTAGAGCGCTGATTTCTTCAGACAGACGTAAAGTTTTTTTCACACAGTGCAGGCATGAAACAGAGAATTCACAATGGGAGCTGCCAGATATGTGAATGCCTAAGTGTGGGCGGTGAGGTAACTGGGGAAACTTGCCATACTGCACTTTTATCAGGGTTTTATAATGAATCAAATGTGACGGGCCCTTACGAAGCCACAATCACACCAGCCGGGGGTTTTACAAAGGGTTCTGGGATGACGGAGGAGGTCATTTCTTCACTCTTGTCAGGCTGCCATTTTGAGTTAAAATGTGAGATGGAACCTACAGCTGTGAAAATTATATTTTCTTAATATTTTACTAACTAGCCTTGAGGTTAATTATTTTGTAAATCCCTTTGTTCCACTGATTAAAATTGTTAAGAGTTATTACATGCATTTGTAAATCCTCCCACAATAAATATCTTAAAGCCACTAGAAGTGGAACTAACTGGAAATCCAAATCACAATAGCCTGTAATTTAGGGTCACATGCAGGCTGCATCACAATCAAACATAACTTAAACATCAAAAAGTATTAAAAGTTAGTTCTAATCCTAATTCAAAACATTGTCAGTTAAGATAGCTGTTTATGAAGTTGTAAACCAATGATAAAATTAAAGTTAAATGACTGATTATCATATTATTATATGTTTGACATCTACCTTTTTATGTTCGTTAGTGATTTTTAGACAATATTAGTAGCCAACGTCTAATGTAAGCTAATAAAATGTAAGCTAACATGTAATGTCACTCTGATGAGGTAGATGTCAGTCAAAACATGATGTGCCACGCCCACACAGTCTTCAGAACTGGTCTAAAAGCAGAAAGAGCTGTTTTTGAACTAGTTTTTTTTTTTTTTGTAATAGCTAAGTGTTTATTTTCATTAATGACACACTCAACTCTGTTTTTCATATTGAAATTTGCATTTTGAGTAGTTCCAGCCAAATTTCCACAGGCTTTAAAGTAGTTTAGGTAGAAGTATATCCAAATGTTTGTGTTATCACAGATGGTTCACCTTGATTCAAAACGTCAATAGTTCGTAGTGAAAGTATTTTGAGCAGCAACGGGGGTCATACCAGTAGCTCTCAGACACACATCAGTCAGCGAGGCTTTAAGCCGGGGTGGGTCACTCTCAACAGAGTCACTTTCATCGACCCCTCTAAGCAGCCGTCACAGTGTGGTTAGTGACAGAAAACTTCAGCAAGCCACTAATCCCTGTTTAGGCTTGCAAAAACAAAGACAAAAGCCTCTCACTCACTCTTGTTATCCCTCTTGCTGCCAGCCCCTCTCCCCCTCAAGCCTGCCCGCCTCCTCACTGCTTTGCATCATTCACACACACAGTCAGGTCCATATGGAGAGGCCTGTCCTTTCCCCATTGTCTCCCAGGTTATCTCCTCTCTCAGCACCTGGTAGGGAAGGAAGGATTAGCGTGCCTCCTAACTGCTTTAAGAACGCTCCTTTACTCTTTGACTCACTCCTCCTTGTGTTTTGTCCTCCTCCTGTCATGGTCAAGCACCATATGTCTGACGGAGTGAGGCTTATCCGTGAGGGGATGCGCTTTACATGCGGGGCTGTTGAGCTCCACGCTGGCATGTGTGCAGATGAACAGAGGAGGAGGAGGAGGAGGAGGAGGAGGAGGAGGTGCAGATGAATGGGCCTCGGGTTAAGCTACTTGACATTCTCACACACGTGGGGGCCAAATGGTGAACATGCACACTCACCCATTGCTCTGTGATTGTGCCAACACAATGGCACACTTACTGTTATAAGATTACACTGTTAAATGATGCAGTGGCCAAAAGGATTGT
>JAPQRN010000014.1:7779468-7803956 GCA_037367275.1 Coranthus polyacanthus
GGCCTCCTGCAAGGGCAAAAGTCAGTGTGTGTGTGTGTGTGTGTGTGTGTGTGTGTGTGTGTGTGTGTGTGTGTGTGCGCGCGTGTATTGGACTTCCACCCTCATTTTGTAACCTGTCTACATGGGGCTTTTCCAAAGCTGTATGGCAACTACAACATCAGCTACACAGCTTTACCAAGTCCAGAGGATGTCCTGCAGACACTGGTAACAACAGCTGACCTGAGGATTCACGCAGACTCATTCATTACACCGGCAGCTCTCTCAGCCAGAGCTAACATTCCAGTTGAACTCTCCCTTTCACCTCAGCGTCCCTTTTTTATTCTCAATTAGAGCTGGAGAAGGCACTACTCCACACATTCGCCGTGACACTAATTGCACACCCACACGAGGACACTCGGAGTAATGGGAAACGCAGGCGGATGTCAGACACAAACAAAAGGCAGCGCCAAAACATGCTGCCCCGCCGCTGCTGGGAATAAAATGTGATACAGTCAGAGTCAGCTCGAAGTCTTGTTTAGTTTGGCAGCCAACGTGAGGTGAGGGAACTGGATACACCAGACAAAACACCCTGGAATAACACAGATACCGATGAGTTCGTCAAATGTAATTAGTCATCACTAATGTATGTGTCTCATTAAAGTAAACTGTTCCTTGATGCTAGACATATCAATTTTAGTCCCTTGGGAATTACAAGGAGTGTTATTAGAGACTTACGAGCTGTTATTGAAGTCTTAACGCAGATGCAACGGTCGTAAAAGATTCATTTGTTTACCAGTGAATTATTGAGAGGTAGGATTTAATCAAAGCTACAGATGTTGCAGTCAGAAAGTGTTGTAATCTCACTTTGATTGCATCTAAATGAAAATATAGACTATAAAAATCACAGAGACTGATTGTTGATTGTGGAGTTAATTATGGACGACGAATAAGAGACAGCAAACAATAAAAAAACGATTACTTCAGATTGGTTCTGTGATCGTCTGATTGAGGTGGAACAGTGTTCTTCATGAGAACTTGCTCTCAATCTGCATTACTTTAATAGAGTCATTCTGACAGTACAGCACAGAATAAAACTAAATGATTATGTATCTCTGTTGGTGCAGGACTGCGAATTTTTCCTATCCAAAACACATGATGTGGTGGATGAGAAACAACACAACATAAAAAGGTTGCACGATACTGGAGAAAAATTACGTTGCAGTATAATTTTTGCTGTGTTCATTGTGATTAGAAAAAATACAGGATTTTTCACCAGGTGACGTAAAAGTATTATTGGATAAAGGACAGTGATGCAGACTTATTCACGATATTCTAAATAAATGACACATTTTTTCTGTCAAATATACCATATAAATGAGGGTAAGGGTTGACTGTACATTTTTCAACGCTTTTTCTATTGGTTGTTTGTAGCATTTATATTGTTAAGTTAGTAAGTTCACTGAAGTCCATTTATAGTGAGTCTTTCAACGCTAAAAGAGTTCAGTTAGTCCATTTTAAACTGTAGGCGGCGTAACACATTTCTGCTGCCACTGTGGAAGTCTTGACGATAGAAACAAGTTCAGATCATCTCCCTACAGTAACTCAGTGAGCTGCCGGTGGCTGCAGATGTCCAAGTCATCAATCTGTGTGAGTGTAAACATATTTTAGTTTCATTATGAAACTGTGCGAGACAAATTAGACAATGCCAGACCGCAACAGTCTAGGCAGTTTTGGGAACACTAACTAGCAACAAACTCCATAAATGAGAGTAAATCATGTATCAGAGAGACTTCCCTTGTTGATTAGGTGGAAGATGAGAAATGTGCAAGTGTCCCTTCAGTATCAAGCAGCAAAAAAAGCGTTCATTTAAGTTACTTGATGTGTCCTGCGGTGTCACTATTGTGCACTTCAATATGATGGCGCTGAAATGATACAGTACATCGTGCAGCCCTACAGCCCTGACAATTATCCAAACAATAGAGAGGATAAAAGCATTACCAGTCCATAGCTGTTAACAGCAGCTTGGTTGGTTTTCAATAGCAGTAGGCAGCTGTAGAAGATGAATCTCCATCTGAACTGTGAAGTGTGCATTTCACTGCAAATTAGCATTCCCCACATCACAAGTGGACAATTTTGAGCCTTTCAGTCTTTGGTGAGGTGGTGAGTGAAGGGACAAACTTTCTCCTGAGATGAAAAGCCTGACCTTTTATCAGCTGCGGAAAATGCATTAGCTACCTCATAATCCAATTTCAAGACCATGCAAAGTGGAGGTTTTGACTGAATTTTAGAGCAGAGAGAGTAAAAAGGAAAAACAGCACAGTGTTTCTGTAGGTGAGGATCTTTGGGTTCTTTTTCTCTCACTGCTGCCTGAAGCTGGGCTCTGTGGAGCTTCTGAGTTGCAGAGGACTTCAAGGGCTTTGCACCGCTGAGCTCAGTGAGCTCCATATCTTTTTCTCTCTGCTTCCCCCACCTCTCCCTCCGTGTCTCTCTGACTCCCTCTCACCCATGCTCTAAGGAGCTTTAGAAACTCGACTAGGTAATGGGAGCAGCAGTCAATCAAATTCCAGTTTCAAAGGTGATGCTTTGTTTCACGCTCGCTTCCCACAAATCCCATCGAGCCTGGCACCTGTCAGGTTGTCGCTCTGAAAAGCAGCATCCAACGCTAGTCACCCCAACCCCAGGGCCCTTGGGCAGATGGAGGGGTTGACTTGTCAGCTGCCTGTCGAGAAATGAGGTCATTCTATTTTGCTACATCTACTTTTTTTTAATAAGCTGAAGAAAAACAATGAAAAAAAAGACCTATGTTCAGGTGTTTACGTCTAGCTCAGTTTCATGTTTTCTCAGTAATAAACAGAAATGAATTCATGCTACAGGTTTTATAGTGAAAATGTTATTAACATTTGCTTTATATAAGGTTTAACAAAACTAAACACATGAGTAAATCCTAAATTTCTATTGGTGCCCTTCGATTTTACTGAGTCTGACAGCGTTGTCAAAACACCACTGGTGCTGCCAGTTCTAATAACATGGAGGCTGGTAATAAATTGTCAAATGAGCTCTTGTTGTATTGTGATCCCATAGAGGAACAGTAAAACTCGATACGGCGGAGTGGGCAGGATCTCTGGACGCTCACAGCAACCGGGGGTCCTCGTATCTCCAAGGGTTTATGGGCTCAGGTCTGACTCATTCCAGCTTTACAGTCACAGTGACCTTCCCATTAGGGCTCCATTACCAAAGGTCTATTAGAGAGAGAGAGGCGTATACCCCGGCTATTTATCCAGCTGCAGCCTCTTCTTATGAACTGCGGAAAATAAACAGCTTTGTAAGCATTGGTGAGTCATGGGTGAATGCCTTTATTATGGCATAAAATGAATGTGCATGTGTGTAAACAAAAGAAGAAAAAACAGGTAAAGATGCAAAGTATATATAGAGTAACTGGTAATTGCAGCAGCGTGGACCCCACCTCCTCTTAAAAACAAGAACTCCCCGCATCAACCAAAGGGTTCCTAAGCATCTCTAATTACATGAATGGATCTAAAAGAACCTTCTTTTTTGACTAAAACATTTTGTAATGACTGCACCAAGCGCTGTACAGTAGACACACTGAGGGGAACTTAGACTCCTTGGCACAGCAGTATTGTTTGACTTTTTTTTTTTTTTTCTCCAGCTCTCTTTGTGTTTGACTTGGTAGCTTTCAGATGTAGGATAGTGATTAGTTTGAGTGTAGTCATCCACCAAACACACTTGTTGCCCCTGCTCAGTGTCTGGTGTGTTGTTTCCCAGCAAAGATGGACAAATAAAGGAAGGCTGTCAGCTAATTTCAACTCAATTTACTTCCATTTACTTGCTCCCTGGAAACTACTTTACAAGGTAAGATTTGTGCAGCTGTGCCATGCTTCTGGAGGTCATGTGATAATCAGGAGATGGCTTTAACTATGGTCACATTCCCTATACGTAATAGTATTTACCATGCTGTAATGGAGTACAACGGAGTACTGGCTTTACTTTTCTTCTCATATGTACTTTTGTGGAATAAGCTAAATAAAGACAGAGAGAAAGCAAAGTTTTTTCATGTTGTGCTGTTCATCCTTTTGCTCTAAAGTCCTGGTTCGCTGCCCTATTTCTGACTAAAATGAAGCAAATCTCCTCTCTGTTATACTGAACAGCCTCCTCTCGACTGGGTTCATCAATTTCCTGTCTTCTGACCTTCAAGCAGCTTTGTTTGTTATCTTAAATGTGAGGAAATATATTCAGTTTTAAACTTTGAGTTATATTGGATCTCTGAAAAGTTCTGAATCCAATTTTGCTGTCTTGATACATGGCAAAGTCAGAAATTATTGCAACTCGTGTTGTGCCGGTGCTTTATATTTGACAATGAAAGTTCCATTAGGTTTAATTTAGAAATGCAAATCACTGTTTACGTTTGTTATGATAGGTAAGTGACGGGACTCTTGAATCAGAATGTGTTTCAAGCTTCTTTTTGCAAATTGTAAATAGAAAGCCTCTGAGCTAAATAAGAACCAGTGCATATTATTATATCTCAAAGGCAGCAAGACAAATATTACAGGCAAACAGCCGGGCTGGCGTACACAAGATATGCAAAGCAGCAAGAGGTGCAAAACAAAAATGCAGTGTACAACACACGGTGCATATTTCAAATCAAATCAAAACACTCGCAACAGCTAATCCTGTGCCTGCGAATAAAACTCCATACTGTGCTATCACTACTTAAGGCTCAGACCCCAAACGAAATATAAGCTTGTATTTATAATTAACATGCAACACTAAGCTTTTTACGCTGAAATAAACCTGCGAAGGTGAGAATTTATTAGAACTGTGGAATTGCTAAAACAAGAAGGCAGGGAGGAGACGATAAGATTATGGCATTTGTTTTTTAAAGCTAGGAATTTTACAGTCAACCTAATATATAGTGGTATATTCCAATCCGAAATTTTATAGCAAGATAAGTAAGATAGAAAACAAGTTTAATGCTGCTGAAAAATATGGAACAACTTCCAGACTGTCAAAAAAATGCAGTAAAATTAGAATAAACCTGAAGAAACAAACTATCAAAGTAATATCAAAGCAACAGCATGTGTTTACCATCAGACTTCTGATGTAGGAGGAACTTTGAATGAACTCTGTTTTCTCTGTGAAAGCCGCTAAGTAGATTGCTATTAATATCCCCTAAGGCAATAAAGAAGAAAAAGAGATTAATCATTTACATGTATGTCTTATGGTAATGCTTTAATACTGTATCCCTGCACTGAGCTTATTGAAACGCCCTTTGAGAATAAATGAGCATAATATCAGGTCTGTCTTGTGATCTGAACACACAGACTTGATTGAAGACCAATCAGTATTTTTTTGACTGGCTGCCAGACTTATCATCAGCTTCTGCTCTCCTGAAAGTAGGATTGTTTACAGGAGATAGTTGTTATGACAGTACAAGGCTATCCTGAGGAAGCATAAGGCTCTATCTGCTGGAAGTAACCTTCACTTTAGGCATATGGATCAGTGGCCTTCGCTAAGCCCCGGATGTATTGGCGCATGGATTTAGCTGGCTATCGAAGGGGCCAGATAACCTTGTCATATCTACTGCTACTGTCAGCGGGCGTTACAGGATAGAGATTCTCCCTCTTAAAAAACAACACACACTCACGCAGAGGCCCGATGTCTTAGTCGCACACGGTCACATACACACTCTGCCCGGCTCGACCGTTGCAGTGAAAGGTCACAAGCCCCCAGGTGATAGCTGTCAATCAGGGGAGGAGAGTATTATCCGATCCATTAATAACATCCCAAAAGGCTGTGGGAAACCACGAGGGGAGTGATCTCCTGACTTGTCACCACCAGATATCACCTGCAGGAAGTCACCAGACCTCCATCAACACCTCATACTAAATAATGGCACCAATACTTTCATCAGTCATAAATAACTTAGGTGGAGGTGAGATTTTGTCGTGTTATAGTGAAAATTTGAGGTTTTAAAATAGCTCATAGTTGGCAAAGCGTTTTTTCATTTTCAAAGCATTTTCACTTTCTGCAGCTTTGAACAATTTTTAAAGGTACATTATGTAACATATGTGAAGGAATTTACATGTGTTTGCCATTTTTTTTATTTCCAATGTGTGAACAGATCATTACGTCCTTTAAAACTTTAGTTCCTTCTCTGCCTACTTCCACGACAACAATGTGTACATGATATCCATGTAGAGGTCATAGGTTCAAAATTACTGGCTCTCAACACAACAGATTCCATATGAGTATTTGAATTCATGTGAACTTACATAATGTACCTTTAAGACTCTTTAATGGTACTTTATGTAGTATTTGTGCATTCGTATGTGCTTACATTAAGCTTGTGTTTGGAGTTTGTGTTATAGGCACCTGCCTGTACCCTTTCTATTTCCTCTAAATTCAGTCTACACACTATTATCATTGATGTAGGCAAATGAGACAGTCGGTAAAGGTGCTCATATTTTTCTGTATGTTATGATTCATTCACACACAGGAAAAAAATACAGTTTAAATACAGCTATTAAGGAGCTCCAGAAAACCTGTTTAAAGGGAAAAAAAGTGATATTTTCCTCCTCCATGATATTGAAGTGAATAAACAGATCAAAATAAAAGCACACAAGATACATTGAGATTGGCAATAACTTAACACTGGCTTTATGTCAATTTGTTATGAGTATAACGGAGCTAAAGCCCTGCATTGCATTGTTGTCACATCAAATATTCTTGTTGACATGCAGGTTATGAGTGATACATCCCCCCAGTGTACAAGAAAGCTGAGCACAGACGCAGTGTGACTCTCTGAAAAAGGTGTATGCGAGGCCGGGGAGGATTACCTGTGACCCGAGCATAATGAAAAAACAAAGAGAGACTGACTGATATTAAATTCTAACACATGGAGAATCGCTGATAGACTCCCGCTGTTGTTTTACCTTGCCTGTGGATTCTGTACGCAGTGCCTTGTGGGACACGGTCGGTATAAAATCCAGTGCGAAATTCATTGTGTTTTCGCCAATTGTCCCACTTGACGAGTAAAAGTGAACAAATATACTGTGGTTGTACATTATAGATGGGGTGTAAATGAACTAGATTATAACAAACCATGAACACAAGGCACAAAGCTAGTTAGTGTCACATGAATGAAGGTAGTTGCAAAGCTATTCCTGCAGGAGCGGCATTTTCTGGTTGTCTTTACCTGTCTGCAGCCGCAGGGCGTCCATTGCGTGGCTTGTTAACCTGGGCGTACAGGGCCTCCAGTGGAGGACCGTTGTCTTGAAGGTTCAAGGGGACGTGAGGGGTCTGAGG
Organism: Coranthus polyacanthus; assembly: GCA_037367275.1. NCBI lineage: Eukaryota > Metazoa > Chordata > Actinopteri > Kurtiformes > Apogonidae > Coranthus > Coranthus polyacanthus. Next base: position 7,786,771 of record JAPQRN010000014.1, read on the forward strand.
ACTCTGAGGCAGGTGGTAGTGGTGGTGGTGGCTGCTGCTGCTGCTGTCAACTGAGGAGTCCAAAGATCCGATGCCGGCGTACGTGTGCTCCTCGTCTGAGCTGAAGGTGCGGCTCACCACGTCTTGGATCTCGGCGTATTCCCTCTCCTTCGCCTGCCTCTCCCGAAGCTCGCGCATCTTGGCCTGTATTCTGCGATAGACGAAGGAAAGAAGAAAAGAGCGATACATAAACAGTTTTATATAGAAGGCTAGGTAAATGATGAACAGAAATGGGAAATCTAATGTAATTTCTTTTGCACTCATGCTCAAATTTTACACTCACAGAAAGACTTTTAGTGATAGATGAAATATGACAAGTCAGAAATTACACATCTGATTGCAGACTTTCAGCCTGATGAATGCTATTATTTTTAAGAAGAAGCAAAAAAAGGTTTTGGATGCACTTGAATGTCTGTAAAATACTACCAGTTGCTTATCTTTGTGTTTGGGTAAAAGTATGAATTATTGTCAACCGTAGCTGTGGCCAAGGGACCATGTGAGCAGTTGTAATACAGGCTCTCTTTGCTTTTCTGAAAACACATGAAATTGCTCTTGCACAATTTGATTTGGAACTTTAAAAACTGGTTGACAGCTGGTTACCGAGATGCCACCTCAGGTAAAGGAAATGTGCTTGAACTGAATGTGTATATGAGAAAAAATTATTTTTATCATTCAAAATTGTGCTAAAACTAAAATCCAAACAATGAATATCCTGCCTTTTTAAGGTTATGTTATGTATCCAAGTACAAGTATTAAAAAACAACAAACCTCATATTTTAGGACACATTTTAAGTAGTAGTTAATGTAGTTTAATGTATGCAGGAACCTTACAACAATGTAATGTAGTAATATAAATCTCTCTTTTTTTATTTGATTCTCAGTTCATCGTGAATCATCTCAGTTATAAAAATATCAACATACAATATGTAACAAACAACAGAGTACAAATAACAAACTTCTCAATAATTGGTCTGTGGCAATAATTTGTTTAGATATTGAGATGCATGTTATGATTGAGGTAAATTATTCTTATTTGTCTGTTGACATATAAAGATAAGCTAACTAGAATCTTTCAACAAATACAGTAGATGTAACAGCAAAACACAGGTTATACTTTTTCCACTGTTGCCACATATATGTTAGACTGAATTTAGGTTTACAAAACACAAACGTGTTCCTCACAATTTCCTGTGCACATTACACAGTAATTCGAATAGATGTTTTTCACAGCTATGCTTATGGCATTTTGTGCACGGCTGCCACCGTCCGCCATCTTGGACTGAGGGTGATAGCAATCAAATAAGTTTTGGAATACAAGAGAGTAACTACAGTTACAATAATATGGATCTATTGATACCCCCAAGTGGTTAGTAGAACTCTATTGTGACAAACGAATCCAAAACAGAGTTAAATGAACTCTCCACAAATGTGAACATCATGCATGAAGGATTTAATATCAGTCGTGAAATACTCTGATCAGCAGATACTAGATACTGATCAGCATTAGTGGCTCTCTTTTCATAAATAACAAACAATGGAAAAAGAGAAATGTTTTTTCTTTGTACTAAGAGAAGTTCTGTAGGATTATTCTAATACGGGATCTTATCCTCAGGTCTGCTAACAAAAGTTAGGAGGGAGACAGTCAAACCTCCTCTTCTTCCTTCCCACCCCTTCCTATGGCTCCATGCTGTTTCTCTCTGTGGGATCACTTCCACATAACAGAGCCTTTCACAGGGCCTTTCCTGTCTCATAGAACGGTTCCATGTGAATGCCCATCTGTGCACAGCTAACAAGACTCAGCCCTGGTGCTTCATGGGAGTGAGGAGAGCTGGTTCTTTAGGAGAAGAGAGGGCTGGCGGACAGTGAGGAGTGGGAGTTGACCTCCCACTGCGGTGGCCCTGGCAGCAGCCGACAGGCCGCTCACTGGTTCCAGATGTTGTATCCCTGCTGTAGGCTATCACACACACATTCACACACAGACATACATGCACAGTGCCTCCCACTAGACTTCCCTATTACCTCAGGTTATACATGACCTTTGACACCCCCCCCCCCCCGGCTGCTCCTCACAGATGATTGACAGAGTTGGAACAAGGCTAGAATTCCCCCCAGCCCTGCTCTCTTTCCCATGTCTGTGTATTTTAATAACAGTAATCACATTTCAAACAATCACCATTTTTCAGAGCCAGATTAACCCAATTCCCACATCCTTCCCATAGACTGCCTTGTTTATTTTCAGCCATCCAAAATCCTATTTTCTCAGCATTATCTGCAGAATGAGAATTTGATGGAGACATGATGCAATGTTGCATGATACGCAGTCATCTATTAAAGCCCCTTAAGGTAGTACCAGGTACAGTATGGAAATGATCAACTCAGTACGGTCTCACTTTAGTTTGTGTTCTTAGGAAACAGAAAACAAGCTGCACAGGACAAAAACAACCCTAATTCCCAGAAGCCCTTTCACCTGCCATCTGGCTAAAGTGATGTCAGCTCTCTGCCAGGAAGGACTAGACAATAATGTTACAACAGGTTCACGGAAGTCCGCTGGGACCCTCAGGCATTTTATGGACTAATCAGATTCATAAAAACGGCAATATTGACATTTGGGACGAGATAATGGCCTTGGCTAGACGGGCTACATGACGCTAAAAGAAAGAGACTTCTCTTCCAGGCCTCAGGAGTCTGATATGGATAAAGCTAATAATATGTGCATTTCAATAAAAGGATATTTGGGAGCAAAGATGTGAGTCATGCCGTCATTAGTTTCCTTAGATTCATCTTGCACTGTCATTTTGTTGCTTTTATGCACTCATCAACTGTCCAAACAGGCTTTTGTTTTAGTTCATCACATCCTTAACAATTTTCATATTCACAATCCAAATCTGTCAGTCTGCTGTAAAAGGACAATTCAAACTTGTTCTGGCTGTCAGAAAGAAAAGCTTGAGAGCTTCCATCTTTGGGCAGGCGGCAGCAAGGGCATAGTTCTGCATATGGAGGATATTTTGGAAGGACAGACCTTGTTAGAAGGCTATGCCTGTTGCATAGCCTGCATGCAACAGGCTATGCAACTAATCAACAGAACTGAGTTACATACAGCAACTATTTTCCTCTACTGCGTGCACTGTGTAGCACATATAATGTGTATCCAAGTCAACACATTTTGTACTTAATCGTGCCACCAAAAAAATAGAAGGGACATCAGGAGATTTTTCCCCATCCAGAGCAGTAAGTCACTGGCGACTAATGAGTCAGAAGTCACATTGTTTGAAACTGAATACCTGCAGCCTCACCAGTCGTTCATCTGTGGACAATACTGTCAGCTGATGTTGGTGTGAGCAAGAGTTAAACAGCAAGATAACCCTGGCTTCTGTCACCTGTAGACTAGCTGTCAGGTTGTCAGCAGGAGTAAACATAAAATGTGTAGCTGTTAGAGATAGACGATAAGATGCTTTACAAAGCATCGGTATTTACAGAACTGATGGCTAATAATAAACAGGCCTCTCAAGTGGCATTACTGAATTTGAGGGAAAATAAAAGCTCAAAAGACACAAATTTCTTCTACCAAACCTACACCCTTGGGTGGCAGCCGATTTCTCCCTGAGATGCTGAGGGTGAATGCTACGTTCCCAAGTTTACAGTATATTTTCTGCCTGTAAAGACAGAGCAGATATTTAGACACCGCTTGCCCACTCTGTAATTTGCTCATTAGCTCCAAACCTTACATCCTCACACACCTGCTCTGTCGCTCTTCTTGGGCAACCTGCAACTGCTGCTCCTCTAACTCCACTCCTTCCCCCACCTATTTCTCTTGAGAGAACACCCCCGCGCTCTACCATATATACTCCATTAGCCAATTAATGGCCCAGCATGTTAACATTGAGGAAAGTGCTGCCCACACTAAACACATTATTACTGTACAGCCCCAATTACAAGCCCTTCTCCTCTCTTCTCTTAGCAGATACTACATTTGAGATGAGCAGACAGTGTAGCTGTTAATGCAGCATGGAGATTTCATTTCAGAAAGGGAACAATCAAGTATGAAGCATCGTAGAATCCCCACTGTGGATTTTTACTTTCTTTTTAATTGCAGTGATGACAAGGAAGAAGATAATTCCACTATTATGTCAGTAACTCCTTGGTTTCTTGTGCCGCCTCAATGCTATTTTTTACTGTATATTCTTATCTTGCATGTATCTTTAAATAAAATAAAAAGCAGCTTACTTCGTCTTCATAACAGAGCAGTGAAATGGTATTTCCTCCCGGCTAACAGACAGTCTAGACAGTCTAATGCTGAGGCTTTCAGGGCAGTTAAAGTTCAACAGCTGATCCACGGATGGACCATGAGTTGAAGTGTTACGTTTCAGTCAGATGATTTTTAACATCTGAAAACCACCAATATGTTTTAGAACCAAAGGTGTGTTTCATATCAACATTTCTAGATATGTGTATATCAGTATCAGTGTATATAGTATATAGTGTTTGTGCTGGTTTTCAACCATTAATTTCAGACTATGCATTCATATGTAATTTAGAAAAAGATGCCAGGGTTTAATACAGAAAAAATCTACAAAGTTTTCATAATAAATGACTCACCATGTATTAGGTAATATTTAAACCAAACCACCATTCTCCAGTCTCTGGAGGTTCTGAGTTTTGTTTATCTTGCACCTGCACCAACTACCTCCTACCTAGTGAGCAAAGGCAAAAGGTAAAAGTACTATAATGTGTTAGTAAGTATTTAGAAATGTTGATATGAAATGTATTTTTGGTTCACGTGGTTGTATCCATGGTTTCCATAAATGTCCAACTTTTGTTCTTGCCGACTAACTTGCATTTACACTAAATAAAGTCTGAACATAGCCACTAAACTTCAACAAAGTCTCATTTTGCAATGATATTGTTGTCTAAGGTTCATTGCAGCGCGAATAGCAGTATGAAAACATAGAAGACTGTCACACCTTATCTAGTAATTCCTTTAACACTATACTGGGGCACAGAGAGGCCCGGTGTGAACTGGTAGCAACATGTCAGCTCACCTCGTCCTTCCTCTTCACACTGAATAAACCTCACTGTTTATCTAACAGTGGTGTTATTTTGGACCAACAATGCCAACAGTCTCTGTCTCCATATGTTTGTCAATGTTTAATCTACCCAGGGGAGGCAGAGGGGAGAAAGAGAAGAGAGGATGAGGACTGTCTGTAGTTTCACACACTCATTTTGAAGTCAACACACTTAGAAGTTTGAAAGTCTGCCTCTTCAATATGCATTGTTACTGTGGTGGATGAAACAGAATGTATTTGCTCTCTTACTTTCTCAACCAGGCGCCTTGAATAGATTTTTCTTTTCAATACGCCCTCATCAAAACATGTTCCATTGTTCTGAAGTGCAGATGGAGGGCAGAATGTATCTGAATCTAATCAAAGTGCAGTAAATGAGTCGCCGTGCAGCTGCCGTGCAGAATCACAAACCTCCGATTGCCCATCTTTTGTGCTGACACTTGGCCCATAACTGTATAATGCAATCACAGAGATAATTGTGCAAGTTTCATGGTGTTAATTCATAGTGTTAATAATCGCATTAACTTGCTGTAGGTATCAATATAATTACAAATGTAATCACACTTCCCAATCAGCCAGTTAGAGCTTCCTTTGAACTCACTATGCAAATGAGACTCAAATAGAATACTGAAATAATGAGATGGTTTGACAAAGTAGAATGATAATGTTGGTACTATAATCACTGTTACAAAAACAGAAAGGGAAGGATTCGCTTTATGGTAAAATGCTTTTATTTCCACATGTGGCAGCAAGTGTCTGAAAGCTTAATACTGTATATTAGGAAAGCACTTCCTCTTTATTAAAATAGACAAAAATGTTACACCTGATCCAGGTTGCTTGTTCATTAAAAGCAAATTTTGCTGACTGACCCACTCCAGAAACATTGGTCAGGTTTTGGTTGTCTAGAGTCAGCAGGAAGTCAACAAACAAAGGGAAGCAGACCACTTTTGAAGAAGAAAAAAAAACAGTAATATGCTCTGCTGTGGTCTGGGGAGCGGGAACAAGAAGAGTGGCAGTGGAGTGCTGGCCGCTGATTAGAAGCCAACCGGAGCCAGGCAGATAAGAGAGAATGGACATCATAATCAGCTGCCACAGAGAGAAAGACAGGGGAGAATGGAGTTCAGGCCAGGCGGAAAATGAAGAAGGAACATTGTCAGGTTGTCTTTGTGTGCTCCCCACTTTGGCCAGGAAAATATAGTTTCAGGGCTAGCATGTACAGAGATAAGTCAGAGACTGATAGAAAGTCCTACATCCCTGTCTTTCTCTCTCTTCTCCCCCATGGCCTTCTGTGAATGTGGGCCAAGGAAGCTCCTGCTCTCCAACACAACCAGGGTCCAATCAGAGAGTTTGTTGTCTCTACACTCATCTCAACATAAGCCAATCAGATAGGGGGGGGGCTGCTGTCCGCAGGCATAAAGAAAACAGAGTAATGGCTGCTGCCGGACTAAACAGAGATTTAGATCAGCCTCACTGCAGGTGCTCATTCTGCCTGGATGAGAAATTACAGGATGTTTGTAAAATCTGCCAGATTTTAACAGAACAAATGCTACTCTTCGTTGAGTAGATGCACTGTACTGTGCTCAGGTAATGAAGTCAAACTTTTATGTACTCCTTTCTCAATAATCTTCAACTACGATCAATAAGAGGCTGACAAAACATCAATTACAGGGGCCATTTTTACTTAAAATAAATGGGTTGCATCTGCGAGGGTCGCAGGCCACACCATAAATTGCCTTGCTCATATCAAGGTCAGAGTTTTAAATATATAACCATAGCTGCCTTATTGCAGGGTAAAAAGGGCAGGTTTTATGAATTAATCTGTCTCACCTCTTTGATGACTCGTATTTTGAATCGCTAAAAGCCCCTGTCAAAACGATCCGCTTGAATTAACGATCGCTAATGTCAGCTGAGCCCAGAGTTTGGCCGCAGCCCATCCCACACCGTGCTGACACAGTGCGCACTGACGACTGCCAGCTTCGGAAACCCGTTACAGTTTCGATCCATAATTTCATAAACACACTCTAAAATAGTCCCTGTATTCGTGGCAGCTATGTCATCAATCAAAGTGCGTGCCTTAAGCGGAGAACTACGACAATCAAATGTAGCACCTTGGGAGTGTAATACAGTATGGCGACCAAAAAATACAAGAAGTAATGGATTTTTGAGCTGTCGTTCTGCTGAACCTTAATGCTTTGAATATTGACTCGGCTTCATGGCAGGTTGGTTTATTATTACCCTCCGCGATTTCCCTCAGGATTCCCTTTCCATTAACCGAAGGGACAATCCTGGCCTGGTTGAGTGATGGGATTTGGGAACAGGTACAAAAGGAAGGAATTAGGTTGCCCTCCTGTGCAGGGAGCTGGGACCGGAGCTCACACATGCAGAACGGACACAAACAAGGCAGGGAATGAGAATATGATGCCAGACAAAGTGGGAGACAAAGAAAGTGGGTGACAGCGGTGGAAGAAAAGAGCAGGAACAGGCTTTAAATATGTTTGTGGGGAGGGGAAGGTTGTGAGGGCATGTAGTCTACATATCACATGCCCGCTGTGTGTATGTGTATGTGATGATTCTGCTGCTTAGCATCGTTTGGGAGCTGCTCAAAGCGGGCAGATCTGGATGGAAAGCCAGGCCCACAGGTCTCCAGGGTACGCCGAGGGAAATGTGTTGGGCCTTCAGCCAGAGGGGGGGGGGTTGCAGCCACAGTGGAGCAGACCTTCGCTACAAGTCATAGTCAAAAAACCAGAAAGAAAAGTGCTACAGCTCTTTGAGCAAGGCTCCCAGATGTTCCATTCAGCAGGGAAAGAGGCCCTTTGTGAGTTTTTTTTTTTTGCGCGCACACTTGTTTGTGTTTGTGGTACCGTGCATTTTCGACAGCAATCCATTTCTCTTGTCCTTTGCCGTGAGAGGGAGCGGTATCAAGCCCTATTGTTTCTTTTCAATTAGCTGTTATTACCAACGGCAGTTTGATTACGGAGTTCATTTGGCTGGTGGAGAACAATAGAGGCAGGAAGCCGTCTTTTCATTCACCCTGCCACCAATATTGTCTTCCCCACTGGAGAGAATTAAATAGGGCTGAGGAATGAGGCGCAGGAGGCAAAAACCTCCGCCTCGCCTTTTTTCTTTTTGGACAGACCCGATGTCCACAAACACCAGAGGACATGGAGCCAAGGGAGCTACATAAAAAGGAACAGTGTATTCTTGAGCGATTAACAACCTGGGCGAGCTGCAGGGGAAGACAAATGCAGAGCTACATTGATTTCACTATTATAATGAGCACCATTCAATCATGCCAAATCCACGGGGGCCTACAAGCACCATTAAGAGGTCAGTGCCTCTGAATGGTACAGGCAACAACAATCCATAAATGATCTATTTAATGTACTGATATAAAAGAAAGGGACATTTCACAAATTGACATCTGAGTGCTTTCCCAGAATTTCCCAACCTTGCTTCGCCATTTTGTTAATTAGGTAGTTTGCTAATTTTCCAGTCAGCAGTACTTTTTTTTTTTTTCTTTGTTCAGCTGGGACATAATTGTTTGGGCTTTTAGCAAGCCAAGGCTAAGCACTCACCGCTCTTGTTCCAGCTTCATCCGCAGGGTCTCCTCTTCTGACGCCTGCATGTCTTCGGCTTTAGATTTACTGGAGCCCTTCCTCTCCATCCTGTCTCCTGGACGCTCATCCTTCCGGTGCTTTCCAAACCTGGGTAAAAGAGAAGGGCAAGGAGAATTTAACAGAGACCCAGGTTTATAATAATTTCCAACCCAATATGGACATTTTTTTTTTTGTTACAGTGGCTCATCTCTTCCTTTGTCTGAGAAATACTCAGAAGGAAATTAAAGTGTCAAAACTGTCAGAATCTTCAGGTAGGGTTTGTTCTGGGGAGACAGCTCAGGAAAAGTCTCCCCAGGCATCCATTCGTTATTGAAAGAATAACTTGTCCTTTCCCATATAAATGCAATCAAAATGCATCAACCCATATCAAAAGATATCTCAACATACAGTGAATTCCCTCTTTGCCAAGTCTCCATTCAGGACAGCAGAAAAAGATTCAGTGAGCAGTGTTAAATTTGAAAAGCAGGGAAATTGCAAAACTCCCCTTTTTTCACAGAGAGGATGAGCTCCCTGTTTCCTCCCTGAGCTGTAGAGTTTACTTAGAGTGATGGGAGCAGTGACAGCTCATGATTTAGTTTTGAGCGAGCGAGGGAACAAACTACCTGCAACTGGGCGAAATGTAAGTGGAGAGAACGGCCCGAACCCGGCTGCATCATTTGTAACTTTCTAGGCAGCGTCGCAAACTTTTACATTTTAATGACGGGAGTGACACACCGGTGGCGGTAAATCCGTGACAGCTTTACAGCGAGGTGAGAATAAGCCAAGCCGATGATCGTAAATTCCTCTGGTCGGCTGAACCTGGTGCTGGGGCGAATAAATGACTGGAGACTGACTGAGGGGTGTGAGAAAATGATGAGGAATGGAAAAGTATGAAGCTGACAGTACGGTTACAGGACTGCACACTCACAAACACACAAACAATATATATATATACAACTATATTATCTGACTCCATTCAAGCATATTACGCCAAACAATGCCTATGTGTAAGATCACATGCCAGCTTTACACATGCACTGAATTTAAACTGTCTGATGAGACAGAACAGGAAATATTAGGAATGTATGATGTCATGTCCTTCAGCTGCACAATGATGCCAGCTGTGGAGGAAGTACTTTAGTTGGATACAGAAAAAGGAAGCATTACAGACAGATATCAAGGAAGTACAGATGATGGTCACCTTATAAATCAAGATAGCACATCTGCATTCAACTAAGCTGTGAATGGTCACATCATTGCCTTCAGTGAAGCATTGCAGACAGATCAGGAAGTCTGAACAAATGCTATATATAAAACCCAGTTGTCAAAAATGTTTAACAACAAGTGGTGGAATGCAACTAAGCACTTTTGCTCAAGTACTTTACTTGGGAGGTACTCGTACTTTACTTGCATTTTTCCATTTTCAGCTATTTTATACTCCTACTCCACTACATCTCAGAGACGAATATTGTAGTTTTTACATTTGTCTAACAGCTATAGTCACTTTTCAGGGTACAGTTTTTGATCCCGTTCTTGTCCACTGAAGACCGTGCATCTCCAAATGTGTTGATTTTAAATGTGTGTGACAAACTGAGGGATGAAGTGTTGCTTAATGGGTTGACCTTAACATTCTCCTCCTTTGTGAGCTGAAACTCTTTAAAAACCCTCTTGGATTCACTTAGAAATGCATTATCATAAAACTGAATACAGGGCTGTTTTTGAAAAGTCGACTTTCTAGAGATATGTAGCTCTCACAGGACAATGGAGCTAAGATAACGTAAGAGAATATGATGTACTGTTGTAGGATGAACTAATCAGCAGTACATAAAGTCACTCAAATGGTGCAGTGAACATACACGACTGTAGCAGTAACATGAATCCAAAAACATCATATATGATAGTAAAACATGGGCCCATTTTACGCACAATGACCTCTTTTACCTTTCATACTTTAAGTAGATTTTGCTTAATTTTACTTAATGTTTTGAATGTAGAACTCTGACTTGCAGTGGAGTACTTTCACAGTGTGATTAGTGCTTTCACTTAAGTAGAAGATCTAAATGCTTCTTCCACACTGGTTACAGCCTATAGGTACAGAAAGATTTCTGCATTTCTTGGGACAATGTCCTGTATATGCACTTATAAAAGAGGCACTACAGATGTTACTTGGTCCAAAACATTGTTTGCCCAACAAGAAACTGAAGTAAAATCAAGATTATAATACTGAAAATGTACATTTTATGATTGTGAACAAATTGGTTCACAGTCTATGTGAACAAATGAGGATATGGACACCCAGCCACAAGTTTATAAGAAATTCAATAAATATGATCAGAGGTAAGGACTGGATTTTTATTGAGTGTTTACATTACATAATGTAACTCCTTCCATTGTGCACACATCCATTGATTATGATGTTCCACATGGGTTTTTCTGAGCAGTCGTGTTCAATTTCAGACGGAAGAATGGGAGAAAACGTTAAGCTCTGCATACCCACGCTGCTTCACTCGAGTTTATTTTTACCTCGTTCATAGCTGAGCTTTATTTGACAGTTTGAAAACTTTCACCAAAAGCAGAAAAAATTACATCAGACAAGGTTAACTTCAGGCCAGTGGAAGTGAATATATTCATGAAATGGGAGACTGCTCCCCTCATGGATGTTTATTATTCTACTTTACATTTACATTAAAAGCACCCAGGACCTTTGTGCAAATGGTTCCCCTTTGGTAGTGGCTGCTTTGGAATTGTAATCTTTTGAATGCAGCGTGGCTGGTTGGGAGTTCGTGGTTTGTGGTTGTGCAGAGCCCAAGAGAGGCTGAGGGAGCGATATGTGGGTTCTTTTGTAACACAGATAGCTTACATTACCTGATTAATTAATCAACAAATGGCTCTAGTAAGGCATAAAACTCTAGGCCGGGGCTGAGAATGCTAATAATAGCGAGCCTGCTATCTATCACCAGGGCAGGTGACAGCTTCTCTCGCTTCACTTCAAGGACTTTCATTAACTTCCTCAGGAAAATTCACCTTCCTCCATTTCATTTTTTTTAAGCCTCCTCTGGCTCCCCATCCCATAAAAAACACAAAATATCCTTAGGGAAGATAAACTTCTGGCCACAACTTTTTTTCTTCTCCTTTTCCTGGATCGACATCAGTCCAGTGAGGAATTTGTCATTTTGAAACATATAGCGGCAGATTAAGCCGAGCAGGACGCTGAGCATGCAGCTCCCATATGAAAGGCTATTCCCCCATCGCTGGTGGCCTATGAAGGAGGGCCCACATCAAAGCAGAGGCGGAGGAATGGGGTGATACTACCAGAGCTATTAGAAGGCTACTGGGACACTCGCTGGTTCGCTGACATGGCTCTGCCCTTCACTTGAACAGGCTGAGCCCTGCCAATGGGGACCGTGGTGGAACACAGGATTAGCTAACAAACCTCCTCCAATGCACAAACCATTTTATTAGCAGGAAAATACAGAGATCTGCCTATAAAAAAAAAAACTACAGCATGTATTGACTTTCACATCTGTCTATGCAAGATAAGTGTTTACTTCGAGAAAATAAGAAAGGTCGATAAAAAACAGTAATGATTTAGAGTTCATCAATGTCAGGAGAGAAGAAACAACTGAGCTTTTTCTGTAAAACTCTTGAGCCAGTATTGGCACCTTGGCATTAATCAGGCTGGCATCAGGATAGCTGTATTGAGAGTGAGGTTGATGAGGCTTGATAATAAGTTATTGATTGGCAGCTACAACCCAAGGGTGGAATGACAATGGAGTAACTACAGTGAAACTGAAATGAATCTGGACTAATTTGTTCTTAAAGGTCCAGTGTGTATGATTTAGGAGGATCTAATTGCAGAAATTGAATGTTTTCATAATTATGTTTTCATTGGTGAACGATCATCTGAAAATAATCATTGTGTTTTTGTTACCTTAGAATATATTTCTATCTACAGAGGGTGCAGGTCCTCTTCATAGACATAACAGATCTTACTTGGAACTAATAATTACATGCCTCGATTGAGATCATTGTTTAATGAATGGATATAAATGGATAGTACACTTACATGATTGTGGAGATGTAGATGTTCGGATTCCGTGTTTGTGCAGATTAATTGTAACGTGATCTTGTAGCCTATAGGATGTATGTACTCCTATAGGCTCCTATAGGGTATTGACTGAATGTTCTGGCTATTTACAAGATCCAGCACAGAAATGTGATATTATGGCACTGCTGATTTTATCTGTACATTAATTATTCACATCATTTTCGCATTAATGAAAAATCTGACAGCACCCAGGCCTTGTGTCGACTTGGTAACATGTGGTGCAATGCTTTGTTCTTAAGTCTTCTGATCTTCTGTGTACATGTATGGTCCTCTGTCATGTAGTTCGTCATGTTTCTGTAGGGTGACCTATGTCAAAATGCATTAAGGTCACCCACTATGTTTGAGTTAACATCCCGAAGAGGACCTTTCACATTTTTCACATTTCTGTAGCCACCAGGGAGGGTGAGGTGAAGGGTATTCAGTCGGGCACAGTTTGAATCCTCATCACTCGATGCCATTACATCTTGCGCAGCAAACCTTTAATGTGGCTGTACTTCTCAATATAATTACTTTGTAACAAAGTTGTCAATTGGATTGACTTCCAGAGGTCACCATTTGAGTAGCTGGACCACAAATCTCTATTCAAGTCAGGTAAACAATGATACGCCATTTACATGCTCATAAAGCTCTGATCATCTTTCCTGCTTCAGTCCACCAGACCGAAGCGCTGTGTAATGATCCGTTCCTGAGCATCTATCTCACTGTGGCAAACAGCAGGACAGAGTGATGAATACACAAATGCGGAGGGGTGCCCTCAAAAGACAAAGAAAGATGGTGAAGAGAGATGCAGATCGCAGAGCCACCTGGGTACAAAAGACATTTGGTAAAGATTACATGAGCACAAACACAGAAGAGCTGAGTAAGATGCAGATTTGATCAGTGGGATAGTGATACGCTCACAGAATCCAGACAGATACAGGGAATATTTATGACCTTTAGGCTGCAGTTAAGCCTCGAGTTGCTCTGTGTCATTCATCACTGGTCGGCCCTGATAATGTCTTATTGGCCATCAAACCTGATTTGGGAGGTATGTAATCAAACATATGTCAGTCATATATAATATATGCTTTATTACTGTTATGATGGCTACTGATGCAATAAAACATCAAGAGTAAAATTGAAGTGTTTCATCAAAATGTCCCGCATTAGACATCTGTTGACACCATCTCGTGAAATAAAATGTTGCACATTAGGCACATTACTGAAAAGCTAGTTTTACTGTATGAATCCACACTTACTAGAAAAGAAGTCAGTAAACAGACCCTCCATTCAATACAATACATCATCATACATCACAGAAAACAGAAGGGTTTATACCAGCAGCAGTGGATGCCTCATACATCATCTTCATCGATTTACAGGGTAATAATACTTCAAGGCTGCAGCACAACAGAGGAGTATAAAGTCAAAGACAGAATTTCCAAACAGGGAGAAAAAGTAAATTATGTAAAGCCTCAAAGCCAGTTTGATTGTTACAATCATTTAATCTGGGGAGTAGATTTGAGAGAAGCTAATCTGTTTTGACAACTGCTGCGGGGAATTGTGTGGTTTGCTCACAGGAAGTTGCTGACATCGGAGAGGACGGGTGGTAGAAATATCTGTCTATTCCTTAGCCTAAAATGTGTGGCTTTTGAATGTGACGGACCGCCTGGCTTAACCTCACATGATGCACTCGTCATATGAGGTGTTAAATCCTTTGGGCATTATTCAAATCTGCAAATGGAACAGGTGAGCCAGAAAGTGAAAAAAAATGACTGCATCTATCAATTTGAGTAAGTGATGAGAAGATAATTTCAAGGGCAGACAGAGAGAATCATTACAGTTTCTGCTTGGCCAACCTGAAAGTTAATCCAAATCACCCAGTGCAAAGTCCCCCACAGACATCTGAGGTGTCTGCGAGCTGTCTGAGCCACCGTCCCTTCAAACTGTATTTGTCGCAGATAGGAATAAGATAAATAACTATGCCTCCACCCACTGCATTTCAGCGGTAATCATCAAGTATCGTAAAACTGTTTTTTTTTTTCTCTCAGAATCAAGGGATTAGTTTTAGGTCATTCATGACTGATTTGTTTAAAAGAATGAATCTTGTGGGTGAACTGGCTAACGTATCCAGGGGTTAGAGCAAGGTAATCCATGTCCTAATTCCTCACTTGGTTACACATACAAAGCCACATGAAGACAAACACACATCTTCAAGTTCCTGTTGTTTTAAATGACGTCACCGAGGCAAACTTCACGTTAGGCTGGTCTGTGTGAGAGTGAAATGTATTAGTGGTTTGTTCACTGAACTAAACAGCAAACCTGAACCCTGAGTTAGCGCGTTAGTGAGGAAGCTTTTAAAATATCAGGAATTATAAATGGACTTTGGTGTGTTTGGCAAGGCAGCAGCACTCCTGGTTCCGCTCGCCTGTGTTTAGGTTCAGTGACTGGGTCTACACATTTGGAGCTGCAGCCAAGCACTGAACCACTCAGTAAACAAATCTTTTTAATGAACTGATTCTAGAGATTCAGTACACTGAAAAGAATTGCTTTGCCTACAACTACAAGATGAGTTATTATCATCTTATTGGTGGCAAAAAGTGCACAGCAGAAAGTTAAGACACACACACACTCACACACAAACACAAACATTTCTCTCCTCTCCCTGTCCAATGCAAGGGCATGTCAATATGAAGCAGTGCATGATTTCTACACAGTTCTGCACCTAGAGCAAAACCCTGACAGTGGCATGTAATTTTAATCGGGCCTTGTTAGGAAGGTGAGGCTGTCGGATTTGTCTGTCCTCCTCGCTACCTGAATGCTGTTGCAGTTGTGGTGAGTAAACACTCTCTGCCTGGGGTGAGACTCAGATGCCTTGGAAAAAAAATCCAATAAGACAGAGAAAGAAAAAGACAGAAAGGGTTATTTTCTTCTTTCTCTTTTTTCCCTGGGAATCCCACTATGACCTAGCGATCGTTAACAGGCATTAAAGGGGCATTCGTTATCGTCAAGTGGCCTTGGTGTCATGTCGCCACCACTGGTTTCCAGGGACTCCAACCCTGGAGAGGTACAGAGGATGTTCTTCTGTCGTTCCTCCAGCTTCCTTCCACCACCGGCCGATTATCTCTCTCCCGACGGAACTCATTATCTGCAACCTGTAATGTCAGTCAGCGCTTTTCCTGTTCAGCTAGAAGTCTTAAAAACTCCACAATTTGATGCATCTAAAGCAAAGTATTTTCCTACACAGCTTAAAGAGAACCTGAGATTCATCACTGATGAGGTAACACCTCAAGGTTCATGATATGAAATATTCCTTCACAATAACATCACGCTTAATGCAGTTGCACATTCCCTCGCCTTTTACACAAACTCTGCCACTTACAGGTCACAGCAAGATATGACAACTGTAAGATTTCATCTCATTGGACAAGGGGTTGCACACACTGAACCAACTGATTTTCTCCAGAAGAAGGGAGGAGGCTGCTGGTGATTGGCTGCAGCCTTAGAGGAGAAGCAGGGCCTAATTCTTCCAGCGATGGTGTGAAAACAGTGGGGAGAGGTGCGAGAGGAGGAGGAGGAGGGATGATGGGAGTCGAGATGGTCCACGCCGTGTGAGAAAGCAGCGTGTCCCGCAAAGCCGAGGCATGACATGCATTTATTCATGACATCAGGCTGAGCGCCAGTATGGTGACAGCGCCGCGGGGAGTGGACGCAGGGAGAATGATTCTCACCAGAAACTTTTACGCCTCTTAGGGTCTCCCAGCTGAGCAAAGAAGACACCGTCATGTTGGAGAATGTTCAGTTGCAGTGACACTCTACGTGGTTTTTAAACATGCCGCAACACTACAAACCCCCCATAACTATTTACAGGTATATGAATCATTTGCCATCTCCAACCAACCACTACTGCCTGCACCTGTTTATCATAAAAAGGTTATAGTATGGAGATGAATTTTCAGGCTGAAATACGTGGAAAATGATGCTCCATGTCCTTCTAAGAAAATTGTTTTCAGACAGGCCTTTTATCTTTTTTCCTGTTGTGTCAGTCAGTATTTCCTGTTATTTCTAATACTCTGCGAGTCAGGTCTTCTGCTATCTGTTTTTCCTGTCTTCACACAGTCTCACAAAGCATCTCTAGCTTCCTCTGTTTTCCTTTGAGCCTTTTATTTTCCTTCATCAGCGTCTGAATCAGGGTTATTCCAGTTAACGAAAACTAAAGGTACAACTGGCAGTAAAAAGATAATTTCATTAACTAAAATGAAGCTAAAAACGACAGTTCTGAACAATGTTAATGGTTCATGGTGAAGAAGAATGAAAAGGCTTTGCAAAATATGGGACCTTGACTAAACAATGTTTTTTAAGTCATATTTCATGGCAAGGGGGTGGGGGGGAAGGGGGTTGTAA